>JAODLL010008516.1:3513-31179 GCA_026546735.1 Forbesichthys agassizii | reverse complement strand
CAGCCAAAGTGAAAACACTACAGCCTCTCAAAGCAGCCTAACCTAGCCTACCCTAACATTGCTAGAGCCAGAAATATCGTTCTTGTAACGCAGTAATGCAGCATTACTTGGATTAGTAATTGCAATATTTTTTAATGTTTTGGAAAAAGTTATTTGTTACACTACTGAAAAAGACATTACAGTAACTAGTAACTAGCTACTTCCCACTAGTGTACACGCCTGGTGGTGGTGGTGAAGGATGGTGACACCGGAGTGACAAACATGGAGAAGTTTGCAGTTTGCCCGGCCATATCATGACGCAGCAACAGAGAAAACATTTCCTGCATGAAGACATGTCTGGATGATAGATAAAAAGCAGCAATAACACAGTCTTAATGATGGCCTGTGAAAAGAAAAAGCATGTACACAGACACACACGCACGCACACTCTCACTCTGCCTTTCTCTCTTGACAGTAATTGCAGGTGACAGCTGGCGCTTCCTCCATTGTGCGAAAACCAAAAACATAGGGGAAAAGTCATTATGTTCACAGAGCCAAGGCACGCCCATGAACAATGCATGAGTTTATCACATTCTCAAGTTGAGCGAGGAGTTAAAGAAGACGAAAGGATTGCGTGAGGAAATGGGTAAAAACAAAACACAATTAAAGACGCGCGTTGTTCACTGCAAAGCCAATTAGCTCATTACCATGTATTTTAGGGTGAAACAGAGGCGTACTCTTGAGTTTACTCATTTATTTTCTTCAATAAAAAGCTGTCCAATTATATTTAGAGTAATGCTTGACCACATGCTGTGCAGAGAGAAATGAAAAGTGGAGAAAGGGACTCTGAAATTATACTTTTTAGTGTGGCTACTAAACAGTTGTTTTGAAAAACAACTGTGCGCTGCGCCCTAGCATGTACTGGCCAAAAATAAAATGTAAATGTTAAGCCCAGTTGCCATTTCAACGCTGTAGAGCCAAAGACTACACACTACACGCCATCCCGACTATACCATATTTGAAGAGTTTCCACAAACTTCTGCTTATGCAAAAAAGATTATCGTTAATAAAATAAAATACAAGCAGAGGAGTAGAGAACAGTGCAATTATTCTTGTGTGGCAGGGGCATGCACGCTTTAAGTTTCAAACAGACTACAGCCGTAAAAAAAAAAAGAAAAAAAAAAGGATATTACAGATCCATATCGTGGAGTGTACCTTTAATCAAAAAACAACATCCCTACACGTATTTACACTACACTAAACACAACACTACACTCATTCAGCACTGAACGGCAAAGCTCCCAAACGCGACCGGAAACCCGGCATGCGCTGGAGCTGGTGGTGCCACGCAGTGTCTGTCCCCAACTTACTTCGTCCATAAATCACTCCTCCTGAGCCCCTTGCCATAATCTCGCCTGTATTCCCCCAGCACTTTACATTTGAAGCGATTACTCCAGAACACAATCATATCTGCTGACAATGGAAGCTGTTGACATGACATGATAGAGGAAGAAAAAAACCCTTTGTCACGCTTCAAGGTAGTACATGAATAAAGTACTACGGAAATGGTCCCTACAGCGCTTGTGTGCACGCACACACACACTCAGCCAGTCTTAACCTTCCATACCACTCCTTACCACAAAAGAGGGACGTTGTAGATTGACAGTGACTAATGGGGACTGGTTTGTAGCCTATTATAGGAAGAACTGATACACCTTCCCTTAGGTCTCTCTCTCTCTCTCTCTCTCTCTTTCACATTATTACAGAGGTCAATGCGTCAGGTTGCAGATATATCACAATACTTTTCAAGTGTAATTACTACGTTGTCACAGCATTTTTGGTAACTGATGGGGATGTGTGATAGCTACATGCACACTGATACAGTGTGTGTGTGTGCGTACATGTGCAAGAGAGAATTAACACAAATTAATTGTGACCATATTTTTTTCGGAAAGATGTTTAGAAATTACGCGGATGAAATATGTAAAGTACCTTTGGATGCTGTGCCTCGCAATATTAGTTTTGACTTGTTTAAATGACTTGTGCTTATTGGTTTTGACTTTTGAAATTGCAATGTTTATGAGCAACAAAATAATCTGGACGTACACTTAATAAGCTAATAGCAGCCTGTCATCTTGCTAATTGTTATGTGATCACATTTAATACACAGTTAATGAAAACACATCATTAGCGAACATTCAGATGAAGGGAAAACAAATTGTGGGTGTCATTATGACTTCTACATGCCCATCGGGGGAACTAAATGAACTGAAAGAGATACGATCCTTAACTCAAATATAACTTTTGCTCTCACTCTTGTGTCAGGCATGCAACACGATGAAATAGTAGATGACCACTGCAATATACCTCTCTCCCTCGCTCTCACGCTATTATACGAGGCCGGATGGATGACACTGCATCTTTACCCCAGTTAATGCAGTCATATCGGTCATTAGCTGGAGCACGGGAGGCCTTTCTCTGCTTCCATCGGCCCTGTCCGTCACCCCCCACATCCGTCAACGTGATGGATGTGGCGCGAGGCCATTACCTGTGCGAGGAGTCCCTTGCGGCTCCGGCGGGCGTGGTGGAAGCGTTTGATGAAGAGCGCCAGGAACTGGCGGCGGATGAGAAGCCACCCGGTGATCACCGCGGACCCTCTCCCGTTCATGGCGGCAACCCTGTTGGAATCTAGAGCGGACGTCGGCCCGTCAACTATGTAGAACAGACTATGAACGTGTGGCGTCCAATTTAAAGGGGGAGCCAGGGATGCTAAACATTGTACTGTATATATCTATCAAAACAAAAGAGATGCCATAGGGTGCTTGCTCAGAAGCTCCGCCCCCTATATTGGAAATGCAATGCATGCAAAGTCTAGGATAGTGTTGTGTGGTGCGGACTGCACCATGTTGTTTGTGTTCCCATTTACAGAGCCAGGGTTGTGTAGCAACACCAGATTATTATTTAAATGTGCACACGGCAGCTAGCGGACCATAAGGAGACATAAGATGAATTTGACGAAAGGTGCATTATCTTACTGTCTCTGACTCCACCTTTATGTTTAGTATTACCACATATACTGTATACTGTCACAAACTGTAATACAGTATATGTAATAATAATACAGTATTTTCTAGTTAACATTCACCTTACAGAGTGGTGTCACACACGTGCCTTATTTTATTTTAATATTCTTAACAAAGAAACACTTATTTGTAGAAGTCAAGTGTTACAAACCATAGCCAGTCTGTCGAAGTTTGTTTTGTAATTTATTTGCTCCAAACAAAGTTGAAAGCATGCCAGGCAGTTTAGCGAAGGCAGTATACTAGATAAATATTGACCTTCGTTTAAGAGCCATCAGAGCATATCAATGGTGATTAACTGGGTGTGTTAAGTGTTAAGACAACATGTATGACACTTTCTCGCATCCAACACGTTTTCTAGGGACTACTGACGACATGAAATTAATGAGAGAAGCAGTAAACGTACCCTCCACTTTTCTTGTGAACTTGCTTTTTGACTCTACACAAGAAAAATATGACAAATAAGCTACACGCATAGGTTAAAGTAACTTTGAATAAAAGTAGTGTCAAACAGAAAAGCAAATAATTCTTATCATGGACACAAAAATAAGTCTCTTGACACTATCCCAAACTAAATAACATAATTTTTTAATTTGGGGAAACTTGCCGCCCATCCTCAAGACTCGTTCCGAATCTGTCTGGACGCTGGCAATGCTGTTCCGCTTGGATTCACGGGAGCTCCTTTTCCAGTCCCGTACCAACGGCTCATTTGTCGCTGTGGGAATACATATAAGATTTGTTGTTTTGGCCTGACCCAATTTAGGGTTATAAATAACAATAAGAACAGCAACTGGCTCTACAAGGTGGCATCATATTCAGTGTAAAAGCAGAAGCACAGGTGTTTCCGGATTAAACATTAGAGTTCATTAGGCAGCAGAAACAAAAGACTAGAGATTGAAAGGAGTGTAATTGATCAATCATACACCGAGATACACTGAGGTTAATGAACACTGTAAGAAACATAACTGTAGATTGATATGCTGTGTATGTTGCATTTACATTAGCAGAGGTGTAGTATATACACACACAGCACATGCAGGTAATACAGTACACTTTACCTGGCATATCTGTATCCAATCCGTTGTCCTCGGCAACTTTCAGAAATATCTGAAATGCACAAATCACATTGTACACAACAGAGGCCCTGCATTCTTGTACTGTACATGGCAGGCTGACCTCACAGATGTGGAAAATATGACATAACAATATCATCACATTCAATATCACAATCTCCCTCCCACCTCCCCACACACACTCATGCACACGCACACCTACACACACCAAGGGAGACAAGCTATCATCTCATAGTCTTGCATTCCTGTCACACATTTACAAAACCACCGAGCGATTCAGCTTCAATATCTAGTCTGGAATTTAGTTCAGCGAGGATGGAGGGAGGGAAAAGAAACGTTGGGTATATGGATGTCAGATATTCACAAGGAATTATTAACACGGCCCGCAGGCCATGCAGCTATGACTCATTTGCCCAGATGCATCAACATTTGATCCACATAACACGGCAAAACAAATGGGTCAATTTGTGACAGCAAAGGTAGGTGTGCAATAAAAACAATGGAAATCATATGAAATGATTTCTACTGCAATATGTATAACTAACTGGAAGGTGATGAGGCCTACCTCCTCCAGTGTGGTGTCAGATATGCCGTAGGTGGTGAGGCCCAGGTTAGCCATCTCCAGGTCCAGCTCCTTGAAGAGCAGGGCGAAGGATCCATCTCTGGCCCCGCCATACGGCAGGATGTAGGTTATCTCCTGGCCGATGCTCTCCAGGAACAACGCCTCGGGAATGTGGCGTCGCACAACCTCACCCACCGCCGCCACGCCTGGGTGGAGAGTGGACCAAAGTGACCACACGTCACACCAGACCCCACAGAGTAACTGACATGATGACACCAACGTTCACGGAGAAGTGCAGGGCTGTCAAAATGGTTTTGTGTCAACCGAGCACCTCATCAACACACTGTTCTTTGTTGAAGAACACAATGTATGTAAGTCATTTTTTTATATTTTTATTTATTTATTATCAGTTTCCACAAAATGTATTTTATACTTAGGTATTTGTAGATAATGGAATTTAATCAGAATGTTGTGTAATTTTTTTAATTCCACTACTAGGAAAATAATAAAACTTATCTTCATGAAAAAAGCTTGTATTCCAAAATCTCTTCCTTTTATTGTTCATGTACAGTAACTGAGCATTGCCACAACCTATTTCAAATAAGCAAAGACATTTCTAGATAAAAGTAATGACTGCTAACACATTTTCTCGAGGCTCATAACTCCTAACACTCACAACAACCCTTGTATTCCAGCTTTGTTTTATGTTTAATAAATCTTACATGAGGTTGTTGGAGATCTTAAACAATCAATGCTGCAGTTTATAAAGGGACAAACTGACATTTTGTTCCACTTCCACTGTAAATATACACTGCAATACCCCCAAAATACAAAGTTTGCTCTGATTTGCAACTGCAAAATGATAATGTTTGAACACAGTGCAGCCTTGATTTCAGGTTAGGGAGGTACTAATGTTTTCAGATGAGTGATGGATTGATCGCTAGCCTGGCTCCACCCGACTATTGCTCTCAGATACATTTTCGCTGAGATTATATTCTTGCAACAATGTTTGCTTTAGCATTCGCACAGCCACCCTGGATGGTGGAACAATCAGCGACCATGTGGGTGGGTTGGAGCTGGACAATATGGCCCAGATTTATATCACAATATATTTCTTAATTTCGGTCGATACGATATAATTCCAATATTGGTATGAACAATATAAGGCTCAGAAAAACTGCTAAGAACACCCACAATGGAGTACTTATTTTAGAAATAAAAAAAAAGACAAATACATTTTTTTAGATGTTGAAGAGTGTGTTTTAAATTAGTGTGAGAGCTAAATGAAACAGTTGTAGCAATGCCAATTGATTAAAGGCTGTCCAATAGTTTCAAAATGAAGAGGTCTATACGCCCAGTAAAATGCAAACATGGCAAACACTTCTCAGTATCCAAACCATATTCACAAAGTGAATGTTCAGTCTGGTTACACCAGACAAGATTCTCGTGTTTTCATGTTTGAAACAAAACATTTAAAATACAGTTACACATAAATTAAGCTATACCAGTTCTGGACGAGTTTAGTAGACATTCAAATAAAGAAAACTGCTGTATAACATATTATAATCTCCACATTTGCGTGACCTTTGAACACAGTGCAATAGATCAGTGGACATAATTCTCCTGCCTCATCCATTTTCAGTCCTGGCATCAGTAGGAATCAATCAGAACAATGTTGAGGGGCAGGCCGCCTCTGGTATCGATCCGCTGCCCCTCATATGTAATCACAGCAGCCTATCCAAGCAAAGCCGCCCCACACTTTATGAAGAGGTAAATGGCTCACTACACTATTTGTGGAAATATGTGTATAGGTGGTGTGTGATGCATGGGAATCCGCTGTCAGTGGTATCTGAACAATTCTGCACTATTTATTTATTTAAAAAAATGTCAGGTTCTTTACATCTGTAGCATGCTGTTTTTGTAATGCTGGGCTAGACATGAGTGCAACAGTGGGCTTACTGATGCCTGCATTTGCTGCAAACAAGGTTATGAGTTAACATGGCTCATTAGACCTCTTTACACTGTATACCATCTTTGGGTGGGAAGTACTGCTGTTAACTGTAATTGGGGGTCTATATGCATTTTGACATTCAAATAAATTAGCTTTACATCTTCACATCCTGCGGGTGTGCATATATAATCTACCACAATGCTATTGGCTATTGTAGGAACAAGTACATACCCATGAAACATCCCGTACTAACTTCTTTTTAAAGGAAATATGTCAACAGAGAGCAGTTTCATTGGGACTTTAATTTGTCAAACAGTGTAGCATGCTTGTAATGTAGCACTTAGACTAGGATCTCATCTTGTACTTTTACATCCATCAGAGTTTGAGTGATCCAACCAATCACTACTCTGAGTAATTAGACTGATTAGCAACACCTCTCACTGGAGATGGATGAACTAATAAGTGGAGTCAGCTGGCATTGTATTTATTTGTAATGAAAACCTGCATTCTTTTAACCCTTCGTAGACAGCAGTCATTTAGCCCATCACATTTTCCCCAATTAGTGGGACACGATTTGATTGGATGGCTAATTGGTTGATAATTGGAATGCATACAACATCAGTTGATGTCTGTCAGCCTGTGACAAAGTGACAGTTTGACTGTATCAAAAACCTGACCCGCAAAAGCACACAGTTATGATCAGAGAATCGAGGTGTTGCGCTACACTATAAGCAGCTTCCCAGAGGCAGATGCATCATGCACTACTTGACATTATCACAGGTGTACCTGAGAGGTCAGCGTTGTTCCAGTTTTGACTGCCGATACCATCGTCCGGGCTTCTACTCCGCTGGGAATAGTCTGTCTGCTGTTAATCACAAACTTTGTTAGAAAGACATTGTGCTGTATCACTTAGAAGGATTATCAGTGCCTCATTAGCATTCTCTTGGTTACAAATGAAATAACTCTTGCCGCCCACGCGTTATAATTTATTTGCTACGCCAACAGATGCAGTATCTGTAGCTGTGCCAAGTGAAACCAGCGCAGTCTCTCAAATATGTAGCGAGTGGCAAAGACTATATTGTGCACACACAATGCAGGGTAGAGGTTTACTCTGACAATAGGTCAGGGTATATTAAACAATAGTAAAATTACATCCACTAACCCCCTCAGGGCCTGTTTCATTCATCTCTGTCTCTGCTATATTTCCCCATTCTGTGTTGAGCCTTGAATTCCCTTAAAGAGAAATTACTCTTGGGCTTTTTAAGCATTTATCCCACCTACAATATTGGGCCGCTTAATTACCAAGCCATGGTTTCTACCGAGCCCGCAAACGTGTCTGTTTGTTTGTTTATTTATTTATTTCAAACAAATGACTGGGCTCACCACAAAGAGCCTGTAGACTAATGGTAATTGCTCTGGCCCGCTGGCAACAGTGCATCTTGTTCATTTGCTCTTATTGATTAAAACTAAGTGTGTGAGGCACCATTGGCGAGCAAGATAGAGAATCTCCCCTCTCCCAGGCGACAATTAGTATCATCCAGCACGTAGGCGTCTGACAGTTTTCATGCTGGGGGAGACTAAACACAGATCATTATGGGGGAGGGCAGTGGGGAAGTTGGAGGGAGCCATGCTCAATAATAGAATAGAGGTAGCCCTCTGCTGTGTCAGGGTGACCCTCAACTGAAGTCCAGCCTTTGATAAACAAGGTCAAACAGAATTATATATATTCATAAAAAGTTAATATGTAGCTAAATTATTCAATGGATTTTACTCTAGTATTATACTATGTATGGTTAAAGGGTGTAAAGGCATAACACATCAAAACCAGTGTTAAAACAGGGGGAGCAGGAGATTAGAGCTGACTTTCGAAGGAATGTGATGATGGCCACGTGTTGCTGTATCTGGACATTAAAGAACCCAAAACAAATGTCTCATGGATACAATAAAGTATCTATCTACTGAGACTATAAGCAGCACATATCTAACCTCCGCTGGTGGGTTCTTTGTAAGGCCACTATGCTGCATCTTCTCACTGTTGGCCTTGACCAGAGTCAGGTAGTAACCACTGCCAAAGCACTTCTTCAGGAAGAGCGAGGAACCACAGCAGCACATCTTGCCTTGTGAGATGATGGCGATGCGGTCGCCTAAAATGTCCGCCTCGTCCATGTGGTGAGTGGACAGGATGATGGTGCGACCTAGGGAAGTCAGGAACGTGAGAGAAATTAAGGATGGGGGCGGGGCTAAATTGTATTAAATGGTCACTGTCAGCCCAGTTGTGCTATTATTGCTTATTGTTTTATCAGAACTACTAAATCAAATGAATGATGTCGCTGTGCGAAATGTTGGCAAGATACAAACACCTTCAAGCTAATTAAAACAAAATGTAACAATGAAAATCACAGAATAATATAAAATAATTATTATAAGTATTTGCATTACAGCTACAGTACTGTATCACTTCACTCACACCTCACAGAATGGATTGCTGGAAGGTTCTATTCTTAATACAAGAAGTCGATAAGATACCTTTTCCTTAGTATTCCTTTAACGTCCAGTCTGGCTGAATAGAATAAACATCTACCCATCCTAATGATGGTAATAGTCATATTCTTTGGAGCACAGAATATCTGTGCCGTCAAATCATAATCAGTCACATTCGTCTACAAAGGAATACTGGGATTCCTGTTAGTCGGGTATGAAAGACACCACACTGATGCAATACAGACAAGTTTGAATTTAAACAATATTTGTATCTTTCATTCCCCCTACACAACAGAGAGGACAGATAGATAAAATAGAAAGAAATTAGTCAATATTGACAGCACCCACTTTAGTATTGTGAAAGTGTGTGTGTGTGTGTGTATGCGTGTGTGTGTGAGAGACATTTGGTATCAAGCAAATAATTAAGGACAAGATGGCTATTGACACATGAAGCACAGAATGGAGTTTAAAAATGCAAGGTCACATGCATGGCATTCACTAACTCTCAAGTTGACGGCTGATAGAAAGGAAATCAAGGTTTGACAAGGTTTTGGCAAGTCAAAATTGTTCAAATCTGTCCAAAATCACACTGTCACTGCATGCTATTCGCCTATTACTTCATTTCCTCAGTTTCTCCACTCATGCTTGTCCTCATGGCAACATGAAAAGACCACATACTACGCATGTGTGGGTGTTAACACTGGACAAATTAAACCACCATTGGCATCCTTTTCAACTGAGACCCCATTGTGTTTCATTTCTTCCATACACATTTCATTGAGAAGAATGGATTGCGCCCGCATGCCCGCAAAGGCTGTGGCTTCATGCTAGCACACACTAATTAACACATTCTATAGCATTCAGGAAGTGAGTTCAATGAAGTCATAGCGCGGCCACGTCTCTGCGTACGTGTCTTAGGCAACAGGGTAGCCTAGTGCTTGGCAATGTTGTCCCAAATTCACTCGTACACGATGACACCTGTTGAAGTATTCTTCTACAAAATAACCACAGCTCCCACCTTCACAGACAGCGCAATAGCTCATGTGACCTTTCCTCCTTTAGGGCAAAAAAAAAAAAAAAGCCAATTTAGAATGAATAAGATGCTTGTGCTGCCCTGTGAAATAAAGACATATTGCTTGCAGTGTGTATGACTGCAGAGTAAAGTATGTCCAAGAGGGGCATTATCTGCTCTCGCCCTGCTCACAATGACAAGCAACATATTATGTGGGCTGGGGACCATGGGGTGTAGGGGCGAAGAAACTATGACCAACAGGTTTTTCTGCTACATCTGTCAGCCTCCCCAAGGATATGAAGGGAGGACAAATGGCGCCGCTCCACACAGATAGGGTAAAAACTGCAGCGGTGCGTTTGTAGGTCTTTGACTATGACTAATATGTCCACGGCTTTAAAGTAATTTCTGCGATGCACAATACAGCGTCATGTATAAATCATGGAGTGCTACAATGTATAATCTGGCGAAACACCCAATGGAAATTAAAACTTTAATAACAACCACGTTCCTCATGTAAGAGTGAAATATAAGATGCTGGCTTGTTTGAAGACATTCTTTTAGTCGTGACATAAAAGCATGCCCCTCAATTAAATTGTAGCGCTCCCAAATAAGCACCGTCACAGAAACCATAATAGAGGTTGGCTGTAGGGAAAAGTGTAAAATGTATGAGAGCTGTAAGGGGAGGAGTACAGATTAACGCAAGACACTCAACTCTCGGGCATAGGGACACTCAAACAAAAACATTATTTTTGCAATGCCAACATGTAATTTCTGACAATTTAAGGAGCGTTCCCTGCTGAGTGTCTTTGATGCTGATTTTCTGCAGTTGATTTTTGCAGTGCTGTTTACTCCATCCAAAATAAATGCCAAGAACACATCTCGTTTATCTGCCAGGTGTTCCTTATCAAACATTCAGTCTGTTGTCTGATGCACACCGACTGCCCGGTATGAATGTGTCATCCAGTCTTTCTCCGATCAGAGCATCTTCATTACAGAAGGCCACGTGATCCGTGAACATGGCAGGCATTAGGACCTTCACAGGCCATATTATCCGTGCACAGTGTGCGCAGGGAGGTCATTAACGGCAGCTTATTTCAGAGTTGCTCGGCCAAAAAAACGTCTGCTCTGTCCTCCCACCGTACCCTGTCACCCACTGAGCTGATAAATCCATCCCTTCCAGTTACTCCACTGCTTATGCTATGCCAAGCATGTTTGAATCCTCATACTGTACAGTCAAAACCCAACAAATTGCCTGGGTTGTGTCAATGCTCATGCAGGACCTGCCTCAGTAAATATATGGGGGTGGTGGATCATTAGAGGTTTCATTCAACTGAGCCAGCTCAATTTGTTCACTTTGCTCAAACTTAGACATATGTTTAGGTTTACAGGGGTGGAGAGAGAGGGGGGAAAAACTAAACAACAACAATAAAACGCATGTGGACGGCCCAGCAAAGCATTCTTATTTATTACACGTAGCGGAGTGGGGCACTGCAGTGTTGAGTTGAGTTGCACACACGTGTGCAGTAAAATCAGAGAGGACATGTGTTTTCTTTCCCTCACTTTGCTTTCTGTATAAGTAGTAGATATGGATTTTACAGTGGTTTGCAAGGTGAGATGGATATGTCCAACAAGCAGGCCCACTAGTATGTTGAATTATTGGTTCACACTGTGATGACTGCTTGTGGAGACAATGAACGCAGATCAATAACATAGAGGTAGACAGTCAACACATCCACAAAATTCTCAGAACAAGATAAACATGTTACTGAATTAAATCGTTTTCACGGGGAGTAGAAGAAAATAGCTGTACCCATTGAGATGGCACATTCAGCTATTTATTCCTAGCAAAGTTTGTGATGTTTTTATCATTATCTTATAGAAGTTTGTTTGAATTGACTGAGTTAAGAGCTTATGATGTATTTACGTGTCCTAATAGGTTTCAGAGCATTGTCAAGAATATTGTATCTCAGGATGTAGTGTGTAATATATACCTTTGTAACATAAAAAATTACACAATAAAAGCTTGATATTATATAATAAAGGTAACACATTAACTTTATCCTTCAATATGGTTATTTAACACAGCTGCTTCAGGTAATGGATACTAATTATTTCTCTGTACAGGTTTTGTTTTTAAAGAACTTTTTCCCTGACGTAAACAAGTCAATAACTTAGACCACTACATGTCAGGAATTCATTAATTATTCACTGTGTTTAATAACCTCAGTGATATTGAGTTTCAATAAATAATAAAAATAACTTTTAACACTGCTAGGCCACAGCATATACACTATGCTTATGCTTTGGTACTTGAACAAAGGACATGGGTTACAAATTAGCTATCTAAATGTATCTAACTATTAAATATTATGAAGATAGAACTTGATCTCCAAGGGAACATTGGGTAGGAGCAGGATATACAGTATATTGTGCAGTGCTTCGATAACTGCAATATTGCAATACTGCAGTGTTGCTGACCCAACCATTACCGCAATGTTAAAAAAAAATGTCATGAGTCTAGCCCATCAAATATAAGGTTTCATCTAGGCCCTAAATGAAATCTCATATCTAGATTCTGGGGCATGTGCACTACTGAAGCACACGGTTTCCCCAGCCCGGTTGTAGCCTTTGGGAATGTACTGTATGTATTTACGACACCCTGACATATATGCTTTACTGCACTTCACTACAGTTTTGTCAAAATCCCTTTTGTCTGGGCAGAATGCATGATGCAGCGCACCATGGATGTATTGGCAGCGCACACACACTAATTATTTTGGGACATGTCTATTTCTTTTTGGGTTGTTAAACCGAAAACATCCAATAACTTGTGCCATCAATTTTTCAAGTCAAGGTAAAGGTGCTTTTTATTTTCACATGCATGTAGCAACTTTTATTCTCGGCATTTAACCGATCCCTCAAGGGAGCAGTGGGCATTCACTGTGCAGCTCCTGGGGAACAACTCCAGATGGAATTCAGTGTCACTGGTCAAACGGCACTGACTGGTGAGTGAACAACCTGACATATATGTTTTTTTAAGGACAGGGGAAGAGCATTCTCCACACAGAAAGGCCGAGACGACTAGGGTTCGAACCCGGAACCTTCTTGCTGTGAGGCCACAGTGCTTTACACTGGCCCACTGTGTTACCCAGATATGTGGCTTGGCGCATCATAGGCTTTTGATTTTGCTCGATTTAATATGCTTAGAATTATTTTGTCATATTTTTCACTTGACATTTTGATCAAACACAACACGCCAAAATTCCATTACACATTGTCACATTACGGACTGAGATAACTTTGCCTAGAAATTGTGTTTATGCTCCAGAACTACACTATTTCGGAAGCTTAATTCCACTCACTTGACCACTCAAAACAAAAAAAAATAAGGCAATAATACTGCATACCGCGCTATTGAACCAACCTACTGTAAATCCCCGCATGGAAAAATATTTGACTGTGACAGCCCTAACTGTACACTGTATAGTATTTTTGTTATTGTTTTTTTATTTTTTTTTATTTTCCAGGTTTTACTATCAATTTGCATATATGTAAATTCATTTAATGAACATAAGCTAATTAAAAAAGAAGGGCAAATAAAAAGGCATTAGATAGTTAAAAACTATAATCTATGACAAAGGTAATGTTTATAAGCCTTAAGGGCCATACAAAAACTAATGAAAATAAATGCAATCTTAAGTAATCTGTCCATTGATACTTATTAGGCTCCAATTAAAAAATTAATGATAATTTAACATTCATGAGGAATAAGTGTAATGTGCTATGCAATATAAATGCTTACCATTTGGAAGGAGATGTAAAAAGCCACGTTTTGTTAAGACAAACGGAACCCTTTTTACATTTCACTGTGTAAACATACCTCTGGAGTTCATAGCTGCATATTAATGCGACCTTCGCTTAAAAGCTAAAAACGCCACAAAGCAAAGGCGGAGTTTAAGCCAGACTGAGCCGACTTCAGGACATCTGAGTACTCCGTCTGGAGAGAAACAAATCTTCCGGCAAAACCAACACGACTAATTACCAAAACAAACCTTAGTCTGAAGCCCAACAACAGCCATGTGCTTTTAATACAAATGTATGCTCCCTGTGGTCATTTGTGTCTAATGGAAAAACCTAAACGTGCTGTGCTGCAAAATAAATGTGGAAAACTACAAAACATAATAATAATATTAATAATAGCAAAGTTATGTCCAGTTCCTAATCAGAATGAAATGAGTAGATTAGAGAGAGCATAGCTAATGACACTCTGAGAGCAATATGTCACTCAGTGCACATTAAACATTTAGACAACTAGTGGGATGTGTTATTATAATGTCTGCTTCTTGCTTACAACCAGCGGCACCAGCAAAGTATACAGGACCCACACGTTACGTAACCCTAACTCTAGACAATTAACAGAGGGTTTTAAAAAGCAGTGTCAATTGGAGCTTGGCGGAATCACTTGTATCATTTCCAGGGCACATTATGGAAATTACTTCCCACCCCTTTTGACACTCACAAAGACAAACCTTTTCTTTGAGCTGGATGGTTAATCATCTTTTAAAGCACATTATAGTTCAAATTAATTTTCACTCTTCAGTCAGATAAGACGTTAGCCTTACTGTATCTGGGCCTACTTGAGTGTATATACAATCTACAACAAACATTTTTTGAGGAAAAATGTAGTCAATACCATAAAGCTTGGGAGTCTTGAAAGCCTTCAGTGGTGCCCTTACCACAGATCCCTCACCTTGTTTGTACTTCAGTAGAAGCTCCCAGATACCCCTACGAGCGTACGGATCGACTCCTGCTGTGGGTTCATCCAGGATGACGATTTTGGAGTCACCGACAAAGGCAATGGCCACTGAGAGTTTCCTTTGCATCCCCCCTGAAAGACATTTGAAAAATTTAACAGATATATTTACAGACAGAGGTTCCAACGGTCTGCATTCTACTTTTGGAATGGGGGGAAAACTTTTCTAGCCTGGATTAAATACACCTACAATTAAAGTTGTTACTAAGGTCTGAACTGTTAAAGTGCTAACATTTGTTTCCTACTATTGGGCCTAGACCTCCTCTGAATGATTTTGAAACTCCTGGACAGCCTTTAACCAATAGGCATTGCTCTAACTGTTTTGATCATCTCATCTAGCTCTTCAAAGTAATATCACTTACCCACCCTGATTGGACCGCCAGCAGGGTGGCTGTGAGAGCAATAGTCAGAGGAAGCCAGGTTAGGACTTTAGGGCTTAGGACAGAACATAACGACACAGTGTTCCATGCAGGCAAATGGGAACGTCCACGGATTTCACCATAGTATTGGCCATTATTTCTCTCTGTGGGCATTAATGGGTATTTTGAGTATATCATTACATTAATTCAAAAGTAACTACCATCAATCTGAGGCCACAACAGTTTTTCTGCAGTTAACTGTTTTGGGGTATATTTTCTATGTTTCAGGTCATGCATGGTTGTTTTAGCTGCCTGTCTGTGTGCTGCTTACATTAGGATATGTTGGAATACTGTAGCTCCCTGGGTGACAAGTGATTCCCATCACTGATGGGAATATTTTACTGACTCAGATCTATTAGAGTCATTTCGCCCCTGTTACCCTCCGCCAGCGTTAACAAAGCACAATCAGTTTATGTTCATTTTAATTTAGCTGAAGTTCAGTGTACTATTTGTTGTTTTAACAATAAGGATTTATAATAACCAAATCGTCTACAATGTAAATTATTGTACCATGCTTTTAATTATCAGTTACGAATATGTATTTTTATTCTGATGGCTATATAGGTCTATTTTTCTCTGCGATTGCACACAGACGTTGAGCCGAACAGTGAACTGGAGGGCCGCATATGAAGCATATGAAATTGTATGAACCCTCTGCAAACCATTCAAATTAACGATACAATTGGATGGAATCACTGAAAAAAGGACCCCCGAGTCCCAAAGAATATTTTTTCAAAATGAAAGTCATTATTGTCTCATTTATAAACTATACATCAATAATACATGCTGTTTAATACTGTGACTAATAATCTTATATTTGAGTTTATTGTCCAACTTGAAAGAGGTGGTGTCTATTTACTGGCCAGAGGGGGAAGCACAGAGATAACACATTTTCCTGCGTATTATCATGTTTACATTACACATGAACATACCATGGCCCAAACAGCAAGTTTGAAAAAATCTGAAAGCATGTCACCATCCACAAGAAAACTTCAATATGGCGGCAACCGTGAAACTGTATGTACAGGGGATGTGTCAAGAGACTCGCTCCCGCGTGTATTTATTGCTCTTCGAATGGCGTGAAATGATGGATGAGTGGGCCACGCTGCGGCTCCCGTACACCTGGCCTTAGTCTCCAGTCTGGCAGAGAGCTGTTTAGCATGCGTCCGACGTAGCGCTAATGTAGTGGAAATGTTAGCGCGGATCAGCCTTGAAAGTCATATTTCAGGGGTTTTGCTCACAAAGCAGTCCATGACTAGAAACATTTTATAAAGCAGGATTAGCCTGCGCTTCCCCATACAATGAATTAGACCATGTGACACCCAGGTACAGTGCAAGAAGGGTGTGTCTAGAAGGAAAAATAAATAAACGGCCTGGCATGACATCGACTACATGTCTAATACAATTATAATCTGCAGATTATATCCCTTCCCACAGGTCTACACACACACACACACACACACACACACACACACACACACCAAGATGTCTAATATGCGTGAAATTTACTTCCACAAGACATTTTATTTTAATCAGTCATTCCCATGATACACATCATGGGAATCAATACAGGACAATGAACCTTCCCCTACCACACACACACCTGACAGGTTCTTGGCAAGCTCTTTCCGTTTGTGAGGCAGACCAACGTCTTTTATCAGCTGGTCCATTTCAATGTTCACCTCATCCTTGCTACATCCTTTCAGCCTTGCATAAAAGTAGATGTGCTCCTCCACTGTTAGCCTGTCAAGGTGAAAATTATATTTAAAAAAATACATAAATAAATAAATAATAAAACATTTTTTTGTTCATGTGAAAATACAGATATACACATCTAACCGTGCAACACAATCCTTTACATAATACAAATACATATTTACAAAGACATAACAATAAATAATGTTTATGTTATTCCATTCATCAACTGGCACTTCAGTGAGTACTAAAATAATCTTATCTAACGGTGCAGAGAGAGACAGTGGGGAAAATAGCACATGTTGTAATGCCTACCTTGTCGGGAACATGATTATTTCAGCCCATCTTAACATAGGCAATTTGACTCTATCTGGGGTGAATATTAATGAACGTAATTTGCGGGTTCTCCGTCATAATTACGATGCAACACTTGTGTGCACTTGCACTTAATCAGTTTGTGGAGAGAAAATGGAGGGGATTTTTAAGGTGGTACCAAGGCCTGAATAAGAGATAGCAATAAATGCTATTCTGTGACAAAATTGGATGGAGAGAATGCATTTCATTACTATGGCTGAACAGGATGGTATAATGGTGTATTGATTTGAGATTTAGGAGAGACGGCATGACCTCGGTATGCAAAAAGACTGACTATGTGCAGCATTACAGTGCAATATCATGTTTATTTTTTTAATTACAGCTGTTTCCATGGCAATGCCAAGACCGCATTTAACAAGATAGCTCAGAACATTGTGAACTTCTATGAACTTAAGGACGGGTTATATCTTAACAGACTGTGTTAAACACACTCACTCGTTAAACAGGACATTGTGTTGTGGACACATTCCCAGGAACTTGCGAATGTTGTCCATGTCAGTGTGGATGTCATATCCGTTTATAAGTGCGGTTCCTGATGTGGGCGGAAAGAGTCCTGTCAGAATTGACCTATAGAAAAAGAACAGGGAAGACAATGAAGCAGCTCCACAGGATTCACAAGATATGCGTATTTATACCAGTTATTGTATAATCTGAAGGCACCAGGGCAGAATGTCTGTGACGTGTGGAAGCAGCTGGTTAGAAATAATGATCCATTAGTTGGACTCCCTTTTTCATTTAGGTGGCTAGATGTGATGCCAGCCCCTAACATAACTCTCTAACTGAATATCCTCCCATGAATACTACAAATAGAATATGTTGTATAACTTTATAACTATCTGCAAAGGTATATGACGTTTTAAAAAGTACAGTACTACTACTGTTATGAATACAATACGCATGTAGTCAATAGACCTTGGTGCTGAATACGGAATAGCAGGTGAGGGACAGGCTGCCTCAGTGTTATTTTCTTGTAACTTCTGACAATGATAGTGGAGCACAGAGATGTATTTTTTCCAATTACAAAACTGAACACTTCCATTAAGTTCAGAGATACAATATGTCCTATCTTTCCCTGTGTCCTCTTCTGTTCCACAGGTCTGTTCTGTTAACGGTTGTTTTCTGAGGGGAAGTGTTCACTGCAGCCCTTAGTCTCGCATCGGTTACCCTGTTACTCATTTCTCCTAGACCTGTGTAGAAAACGCTTCTAAGCCTCCACTCTATTTTTCCAAAGGCAATTAGATAAGTTCCACAATACACACATAATAGTCAACTCACTGCAGAAAAAATTCACATTCATGCGCGTAGCTATAGGGGGTGTAGGGGGTGCAGCCCGTGATGGTTTGGGGGCCGTCTATCATCTAAATTTGGCATATGATAATTTTTTACAGTTTTTGTTTCTATTACACTGCAATCACAAACCAGTATATTTACAGCAACAGTGGCTTCACATAATGCTACCCTAATATGGTGCCTGACCTCTGTAGTTCTGTAAATAAGTAAATAGGATCATTAAAAAAATGATGCAACATTTCTCTGGAAAATTAAAATGTCTTAAATTTCTATACAATTTATTTGCAGTAATAAGTTATATTTTTATAAGATGTCGCAATGCTTAGGGGAAATCCTACTTAAAATCTAGCAAGCCAAAGTAATTTATCCGAGTGCTTGGAATAATTGTTCGCTTTATCACTTTTAGATTATAATTCATTTATAAAATGCCATTTCAATACGAACACAAAATCCCTTGTAATAATATTGTGTAATAATATTTATAGCCAAATACGTTGTAGCTATGGGCTGCCGTGCTTATGTGTTGTTCATGGTTGTTCAAGGCCTAAAATAGGTACTCAACTTACATGGTGGTCGTTTTTCCAGCACCATTGTGACCGAGAAAAGATGTGATCTGATTCTCGAAGAAGTCTATGCTTAGTCCATCCACTGCCAGCTTCTTTCCGCTTTTGTAGATTTTTACAAGATTGCGGATGGACACCCCTGCATTCATGTTGGGTGGGGGCTTCTCCAGGTACACTTAAGGGTTTAAATAGACAATAAGGAATAGCTGTCAGTATTGTAATTATTCACGTTGGTTGCACAAATATCTTTTTCTGAGCTTTTTGAATCACTGTACTATGAAGACCAAACCAAACGAATGCACACGCAGTTTCAACAGGTCTGTCAGTGGACCACAATGGCAGATGATCATGCACGGAGGGAGTGAGGGAGCAGAGGAGGAAGAAGCACCTTGCTCTCTCTCGTTCTTGTTTAGCTAGCTCTCACTAGCTCTCTCAACTCTCTACTACCTGGCAGCTTTAAGATTTAAGCATGTAAGTACAGCAAAAACATGCTTGGGGTTAAATATTCCATTTGGGGCACGGTTTTGTTAAATCATATACTGCATATTGCTTGATTTATTTCCTACCTCCACTGGGTTCCATTAAATCAATCAGTTAATTGTTTTTACCTAAGCGTGGACCTTTGTCCATATTCCATCTTTAACCTTACCGTTTACAGGTTCTGCATGCATGTGCTCTTGATATAATCAAGTGTAAATTCAAATCAGTGCCACCCACACTGGCAATGGCTAAAACCAAGACTGCTCATCTCCATAATGTGACCAGCCTCTCACCCCGCTCCTCTGAATGCTTATTAGAAACGATCCCGTTAATGAGTCTTTGACTTAAAGCACAACCTTGTTTTTCTCTGGGCTCCACAGTCTATTACCGCCCAATGCAACAAATAAGCGGTTTGTTTGCAACCCGTTCAAATTCATTTAGACATCTTATTAGGTCTCTGTTCCCTTAGTGGCATAGATGACCTGTTGAGTGCTTGATACATAAATAATGCCGCAGGCAAATGTAAAATTGCATTTGACTTTACCATTCTCTACACTGGAGTCCTTAAGCAAACCGGGGTTGATGTCAGATGCCGAGACTGTCCCACACCAATACGATGATGTAAACAGGAAGTACCACGGCTTAGGGATCCCATATTGGCCTGTGATGAAGCGTAGAGAACATATTCACATTTGAATAACACCTCTGCAGGAGTGAATATGGCACTTTGTGTGTGCAGTGTCTGTGAATGTTTCCTCTAGAAATGTTGGCACATGCTCCATATTTTAATTAGAGGGGATGAGAAGAATATTAAGATAGCCTTGTTGGGACAGACATTTATTTATCCGCTTAGTTGGACTTGATTGCATTATTTTGCATGAAAGGGAAAATGAATTTGAATATGATTCTTTCCTTCCAATAAAACCGACACCTAACGTATCCCTCAATAGACATTCAATAGCCTAGACTCTATATGCAAATTAATTACCTGGGAAGACATTCTCAATGTACCAGGTTAGCAGTGAGTACAAAACGGCGTCAAACAGCATCATGAGGATGGAAACGACAAAGCTGTAGCGCTCTCCTTCCTCTGGACTCACGCCAATGTTGGACCACTGAATCCCGATGCCTTGCTGCTCGTACAATGCAAAGTTCTCACAGCCATAGCCAAAGGCCACGCACGACAGCACACTCTGCGAATGAAAGAGGTGCAGGTGAGTCGACATTTTTAATTAATATGTCCTCTGATGTAGCCGCTGAGTTCATACAACAGATATCCAAAATCACCAATGGCTGTGGTTCGGATGCTCCTCAAACAACGATCTTCCTATAGGTGATCAATAAAAAACTGTGGGGGAATGAACGATGGCTTCCCTCGTCTCAGACAACCTAATGTCTTGCCTGCCTTTGTGAGTATTTAAAAGGATTATACAGCTATGCCGAGGGGAGGAATAATGCAGAAGGCGGTTCCTGTGGTACAAATGGAGATTGGGCGGAAATGTCGTACAGTAGGAAATTGCAAATGATGCTTTGCCCATGAGACATCGTCTGCCATGGCCTATCAGTCTACATTGCCATGGTTCCTGCCAGCTGTTTCGGCATGCCTCATTTGCTCACAGCATTTTAATGTAGGCAGATGCCACAACCACTCACTAGTGCTTAAGAGAGCTCCACATTATGCGCAAAGGAAGACAGCCACCGCGGATGCTGTATTGGCTGTGACATTGTGAGGCCCGGCATGCCCAACATTAGAGCAATACCACCAAAGCTGCCACGTGGGCAGCCTCCCCGAACACCCCGTATTAGTGTCCCTAGCCTTCTTGTAATGTCCTCAACTGCTCATCTCTTGCCAGTCAACAGTCAATCACTAGATGGGAGGTGACAGCGGGGCTAGTTGCCGACCCCTTGTTCACCTCTGGATGGAAATCTGCCAAAACAACAACAAGAGTCACTCTTCTGACTTTGAGAACAACAAAGCATGAGATCCCTGTTGAAAACATGTCAACACAATGTCCTCAACTACAGCTCATCTAGTTGGGGACATTGTGCATTATAGGAGAAAAGCATAACCTTTGTCAAGGTTCCAAGAGCTTAAAAACTAATGATTTACCCCTCAAATAAAAGTACAGTAAGGGATAGAGGGGTAGACAAACCAAAGGAGAGTACATTTGGCTCTGTCTTATGGCTGCCAGTGTCAGATCCGTTTTTAATAGTCTTGGGCCCCGATCCCACAGGACGCGTTTTATGCAGTGAGTGGTGTGAGGTTTTATATTGGCTGAAGGCGTTGTGCGCAATTTTTATGCACCCTGGGCGCCTCACGTTTAAACGCCGGCAGCGTCTTGCGTTTTTGTAGTTGAAAAATATTCAACTTGGAGCATAAAAGTGCCCAACGTCTTTCTGTTATCCAATCAAATGATTCAAGAAGCAGGCTGTGTACACCAAGTTTACAACTACTAGGATACCGCATTCACGGAGTAGAGGCTGTCACTTGATACCAGGAGGTGTATATTAGCGATATTTAACTTTTTCACTAACACATTAGTGTAAGAGACTTGCTGAAAATAAACAAACATTAAAAAATCCACTGCAGTGCACCTTGCATTTTGGAACCTGAAAGGCGTGTGATGTAAGATCGGGACCTTATAGGGCATGTGTCCACCAACCGCTTTTTTAGCACTGAGAGCTAAAAATGAGGTTGTCGCCGCTCTCAGCGTTAAAAACGTGTTTGTGGACCCTTATATTGTAGATGTGTTTTCAGTGGTTATTCAGAAAAATAAAACTCATTTGGTTTGACACTAAATGAAACATTCTGGAATTTGTAGATGAGATTAGGAAAAAAAGTCTTACAATGTAGGAATGGTCTGGAAATAAGGCTTTTTTCATGATCATTAGACTAGCATACAGTATCCATCTAAGAGGGGAGACACAAAGGCCTGGAGACTCTACAATAGTGGGGGCACATTGTCGGGAAGAGATAAAATGCTGCAGTGCTCACTAAGTTAAAATGCTTGAAATCCCTATGGACAAATGGAACTAAGAAGAGCACAGCAACACAAGCAGTATTTATATAATGAACAAGACAAGGTGTCTGCCACAATTGCACACTGTGCAGTTTGTCAGTCTTAAAAAAAATATAAAAAATACATGATGGAAAAATCCCGAGGATTAAAAATACCTTTATTGTAGCATGGCTAAAAGCTTTCGCCAGGGTGCAAAGTGAAAGTAATCTAGGGCAATGTTAAAAACCATATATGGAGGTACTGTACCCAATAAACCTACCAATTATGTACCAGTGGACACAGCAATCACAAAACAGGGAAGAGAAAAGGGGAAACTTGATTGAGCAATGTCAGGTGAAGTATTGCTTGAGTTTTCAATTTGTTAATATATACATTTTTCAGAATTTGCTTGCAAGCAGCAGAAATATGCACTGACATTCTTGGCTTGAGGATTTCAGATTGGTTCAGCTTTGTCTGCAGAGCAAGACAGCTTGTGGACAAATGAGCCCAGTGCGTTAGAAAGGTCACTCCGAAAGGCTATGCTAACAGTTGAGCAATGGTCCGCAATCTTTTTCCCCTGGAGGATTTGATTGTGATGCGTTATACATGTGACGATAGGGTGCAACGTAACCTTTTATTATTTAACTATATGATTAGTTTTCTAAAACAGGTTTATTGTAATGCAAATACGATTAAATATATTTATTTAGTAAAACAAAATAAAGTAAATGTTGCACATTTAGATGCAAATGTTTTCTATGACAAAATTATTGTGTGAGCTCTGTACCGTCAACAAAATAAACAAAAAAAATGGACATAGTCGTTTAATAGTTGTGTAACGTAATGTGAGAGTCATGAATTGTTTACAAGGATTTTAAGATGAAGGTTAATTAAAAACAATATCGCATAGGGCCTGCCTAAAGTCTTTAGTTGCATAAGAAGCATATTTATTGCTCATAAAATGTTAACTAACTGCAATTTTAAAGCATGTCAAGAGAGATTTTTTCCCCCTGACCAATTCCGCAGAATCCACAATTCGCCTAAATGGAGGTTTAGGGACGGAGAGCAGATGGCAGAAGCAAGGCATTTCACAGTTGCTTTTCTCCAAATCTCCTTTATGTGCTGCAGGGTGCGTTGGTCAGCCGTAGGAGACTATAGGAAACAAGTCCTCTGTATACTCACACATGTTTTCAATTCATATGCTTGATTAGACATTTTCTCATGATTACCATTCAAACTGGGCTTGTACAGGCCCCACTATAGACTGATATCTGGTGTTGAGAAGAGACTTTTGACGTCACAATTTCCTTTTGGCTTTATTTTGTGGCCTCGCAGACCATCGGTTCTTTTTAAAATCAACCACATTCATCCTATCAAAGAAAGTGTTCTCGAGCCCGTTTAAGGTACAGTGTAGGTACGGTGCAGTACATCTTCAACCTGCTTGCTACAATCAGTGGTGGAATGTAACTAATAACAATTACTTGAGTTACGGTAATCACTTTTGTTTTGTTTACTTCTACTTTTTTAAGTAGTTAATAAAATATGTAATTTTACTTTTACTTTACTGTAATGCGATATTTCCAGAAATAAACAGATAATTCTGGCCTAGACAGTCTGTATTCCTTGTAATACCAATTTGTACCTCATGCTGCCCTCTAACCAACAGGAGAAGAATAAACGTGTGTGTGTGTGTGCACACGTTAAATGCATCCATGGCTGAGAGCTACTGTGCCTGCTTGCTTGCATCCAGTTGTCTTACTCTTCTAAGTAAATTAAATATATTTATTTTTAGCAAATATCTCCATTACATGAATATTAGTCATTGGAATTAGTTAAGTGAAAAGTCATTTCAATTGAGTGCTGATTGCTCAAGTGAATCTGTTAATTACATTAACGTTGTTCTAGTAAAACTATAGTCTAGTTTGTTCATATACAAGACTTGCAGCCCGATCACTATACGCCTAATGCACTTGAGACGCCACCGCTGCACAGACACAGACACAGAAGCGAGTAGCAACCTACATGGAATTTATGTTTGAAGCTGACTCAAAGTATCTTCTGGACTGGTAAGTAAATGCATATGCAGCACAATGACCTTGTTGGACAATTCAAAGCCATGTTGTGTGTGTGTGTGTGTGTGTGTGTGTGTGTGCGTGTGTGTGTGTGTGTGCACCCGAGCGGCAGAGCGTGCTAGTGTCACCCGGAACACGCATGCTCTAGGCTGTGTGGTTATGGGGGTAACCTATAGGTTGGGGTTTATCATGTGCTCCTTTTAATGTTTCACCACGCTGAGACTGTGCTCTGCACAGGTGAGACCCCAATCCACTGGTAATTAAAAAAGTAACTAAGTCACTTTTAAATGAGCTACTATTTACTTTTACTTGAGTAGATTTTTTCTTCTGGTAATTTAACTTTTACTTAAGTAAAACATAATTAAAGTATTAGTATTTTTACTTAAGTATAATATTTATGTATGTGTTGTTTCCACCTCTGAGAACAACCACATTGTTGAACTTGAAGATCTCTAATCAGCCAAACTTGCTCAGAGGGAGGATTCAGCAGCGACCTTTCATTCCTTAATTAAGAGGTTTTTAAAGTTAAACGATTAAACTAGATAGATTTGTCCTTTAGAAAATTAATTGTGTACCATACAGCAAACGTCGGCACAGTACAATACCAACAAAAACAAATGCCAACAACACCAAAGCACCTCACCATAATAATCACGGTTCTACAGTATAAACAACGTCACCAAAGTGCTCTTTACATTATGTTGATTAATAATATCAGGTGCAGCATCCCCACATACAGAGGTTCAGTGTGTTCAGCAGTACAATACATATTGGTAATGGTCTGCGAGACACGGTTCAGAGCTGCTTGCATACACTAAATAGGGGATGTGATATGTGGATAATAATCATATGCCCTTTCCTCACCACCCCACACTCACAAGTCATTGTCATGCAGTTTTACTGTTGCCCATCAATCTTAGTGGACATGTTGACTATCTTATGCAGTTTGTATTTACGATTCACTGACAATGAAAGACAATGAAGTTAGGATTCTTTACACAGTGCATACACTTGTGCATACAAGGTGCATACACTGAATATACTTTATATATACATGATCTCAAATGTAAATGATGTACATGTGAGCTAGACAGTCAAATCCTTGTGTACAGTAGTTAAATAAGAAGCTATTTTCTGCTAGCATGACCTGCAGATAGTGAAGTCTGTTTACACCTACAGTTTTAGAGTTAACATTGGCCCATGCCAGCAGGGTCAGAATACAGTGTTTCCAGGGGAAAACGCCTGATTGGCTCAAATGACTACAGGCCCGGGTCATTCACTTACTGTGTGTGTATGGCAAGTGACATCTCTGTGCCCTAAGGGTTCCAATATACGGTAACTCTGGACGCATTCAAATCACAACAGAAACCGAAGACTTACAACGGCTAGCTTAGCCCGGAAGCTCATGACATCCCTCCAGGCGTAGCAGAGAACATGTGGAAGGTAGAGGACGAAGTAGATGAGCCCGCCGCACGCTGCCGCCAAATTGGCCTTGGAAAAGAGGACGCTGATGAAGAAGCACTGGGTGATGGTGGCCAGGCAGAACACCAGCAGGAAGACAAAGATCACCGAAGGGTCGCTGTAATGAAGAACATTCCCATACTGCACCGGGGGAAGGAAGCAGAAGGTGTTTGGAAACAGGTTAACAGGAGCATGAACTACATAATACTCTGTCAGAGGGTACGTATGAAGTCAAAGGGCATGTGGAAATATTCATTCAAGTGGAGAAATACATAAAATGAAGATTTTGATCGTAATAATATTGATTTTGATTTAAGTCAGTGGGCAGACCAACTAGTCAGGGGTTAAATATCTTACTTGTGAGCGTATTGGCCAACAGCCTAGTGAAAAGTAACCCTGACTTGTTACTCTGCTCCAATTTGGAAGGAGAACCTTTGCTCAAAGGTTGGAGGGCTAGTCTCAGTTTTGCAGCTTGATGCAGATGTTTTCTCAAATACAACAGGCCGGTAAAACACTGACTATAGTAGTGTTAAAACATACAGTGCTTAGTTCAATGCTGTACCAACATTCTATTTTGTGAATCAATAATATTGTCTCTGTAGTTTACCTTCACTTGAGATAGAACATTGTTCTGCACTAAACTACTGTACTAAATGCTAAAGCCCTCCAAAACAAGCATGGGGTCCTCCTTGAATCACACAGAAATCACCTTGAGGATAAGCGTAAGGAGCAGGGCACTGGTGGCTAGCGGGAGCATGCTGGACGCGGCCCAACTGAGCCAGTAGATGGAACTTCTCAGGCCCATCATCTTCACCGTCTCTTTCAGCCTGGCCTCCTTCTCCTGGACAATACCCTTGACAATCATGGCCACCGAGTAAATCCAAGCTAATGTCATGTATAAGGGGAGTGAACGTGCCAGCGAGCGCAGGAACCTAAGTGAGGGAGGTGGGATGAGGAATGGCATGTTGTATGATTTCATCTGTTTCTCTATAATATGGCAGGTTGTGTGATTTAATCTGTTTCTCTATAATATGGCATGTTGTGTGATTTCATCTCTACTGTTCCTCTACAATATGGCATGTTGTGTGATTTCATCTGCTTCTCTATAATATTGCATGTTGTGTGATTTAATCTGTTTCTCTATAATATGGCATGTTGTGTGATTTCATCTCTGTTCCTCTATAATATGGCATATTGTGATTTAATCTGTTTCTCTATAATATGGCAAGTTGTGTGATTTAATCTCTACTGTTCCTCTATAATATGGCAAGTTGTGTGATTTCATCTCTACTGTTCCTCTATAATATGGCAAGTTGTGTGATTTCATCTCTACTGTTCCTCTATAATATGGCATGTTGTGT
>JAODLL010008506.1:0-25245 GCA_026546735.1 Forbesichthys agassizii | reverse complement strand
CTATAGACCCTCCAGTATCACACAGTGTTTATACAACTATGTGTATACATGTAGCCTCTATAGACCCTCCAGTATCACACAGTGTTTATACTACATAGTAGTATAAACAAAGTATGCTACATGTATACATGTAGCCTCTATAGACCCTCCAGGTACTGTATCACATACTGTATACAGTATGTATTCAGAATACTCTGTACATGTAGCCTCTAGACACTGCTCTATAGACGTGTGTGTGCACAGTGCCACACTCCATTTTATAGTTAGTATGGTCTATTCCATAAGTCACAGGACCAGTCAGATAACAAGAAAATCACGATATAGTCTGGAAAATGTGTGTGTGATATATAAATAAATGGTGTATTTCAAGGGAGCAATTTTACAGTTAAACGCATGGCTTGTCCGGAATGTTGGTGCAGCGCTGGTTTAAGCCACAAAGCACATCACAGACATTAAACTGAAGTGTGTGTGCGTGCGCGTGTGTGTGTGTGTGTGCGTGTGTGTGTGTTGTCCTCAGGAGGTTAAGTCAGAGCTGGAGCAGGAAGCTGGCCAGCTAAAAGCTTTTTGTGACCTGGGTACAGAGCTCAGCCAATCAAAAGCCTTTACCGACACCCAGAGCCTATTGGACAGTGTGAAAGGCGTGTCTGATGAGTTTAACAAACTGCAGTCCAACGTTGATGAAAGGTAAGCATGTGTTTTTATTTTAACAACCATTTCATAATTATTTCTTCTTCTTATTATTATTATTGGACGAGGATGAATCCAAGTTCTTTTCCCACTGTACTTCACCATAATGCACACAAGGGGGCAGCAGAGAGCAGATAGTAGGGAAGCTTTCGACAAAGATACTAGAATACAAGCAGAGATGGAACAACGTAGCCCTTGACTTGCACGTGGTTATTCAAACACAGATGCAGAATAGAAGGCTTCTCATCTGCACAGTAAAGAAGGAGCTTGTATAAAGTAATGTGGGGTAATCCCCCCCCATCCCCCCCCATGCTTTTCACCCTCCTTTCGTTCCTCTCCCCCCTCTTCTTCCTCGCAGGTTTTCTGCCGTCCAGGTGTGTGAAGAGCAGCTGCTCGACTTCCGCGGGCTCTCTGGCTCCCTCACCAGGTGGCTGCAGGCAGCGCAGGACCAGCTGCCCGCCAGAGAAGCGAACCACGACACAGAGGGCCTGCAGAGGAGGGTCCAGCAGCTCAAGGTGTGTCTTGTGTGTGTTGTTTGTGTGTTGTTTGTGTTGTGTAAGTAAAGTGTGTTTATAGACAACCTTTCACAGACAAAGGTCACAAAGTGCTGTACAGTAAAAGCAATGCAAATAAATAAAATCCTACACCGTACAAAATAAAAGTACATTATACTATAAAACTAAAACACATAAAACACCATGTTGCCAATTAAAAGCTTGCCGAAAAAGATGAGCTGTCTTTTAAAAGCGGCCACAGAATCTAAGGCTCTCAGGTCTAGAGGGAGAGAGTTCCTCAGCCTTGGTGCCACAACACCAAATGCACAATCACCTCTCATCTTAAAAATGTGTTCTTGGAACCATTAAAAGCTTTTGGGACAAGGAGCTAGCTCAGAGGCCGACCAGAATTGTTTAGGTGTAATAAATCAGAGATGTAAATAGGCGCTTGACCGTGCAAGGCTCTGTAAGTAATGACCAAGATTTAAAAATGGACTCTAAAGCTGATAAGAAGCCAATGAAGGGCCTCAAGCACAGGAGTAATGTGCACTCTACGTTTAGTCCCAGTTAAAAGCCTAGCAGCTGCATTTAGAACAACCTGTAGTCGGTCCATGGTTGATTTATTCAACCAGGTGTACAGTGCATTGCAGTAATGGAGACATGATGAAATCAAAGCATGGACTATTCTTTCTTTAAGACCACTGATCCAATCTTGGCAATGTTCCTGAGATGGAAGAAATCGTAACAAACTACAGATTTGACGACTGTTAAAACACATAGCTTTATCAAAAATACCACCCCAATGTGTGTGTGCGTTTGCTGTTGTTGTGCGTTTGCTGTTGAATTGATCTGTGTGTGTGGAATCAATACGTTTTAAAATAAAATACTCTGTCTCAATCTCTCTCTCTCTCGCTTTCTCGCTTTCTCTCTCTCTCTCTCTCTCTCTCTCTCTCTCTCTCTCTCTCTCTTCCCCTCTTCCTCCCCCCCCTCTCCAGGGCCTGCTGGATGACTGGGAGGCCCAGGGCCCCAGGGTTCATCAGCTTAGCCAGAAGGGAGCAGAGCTGGAGGCCCAAATCATCAGCATCACCGCCCCACAGGCTAAGGCTGGTGAGCGTGTAGCAATGAGCCCAGATGGAGCCCTCTACTGGTGGCATTGAGAATGACAATGCACACGTAGCTCTGAGCATGACTCCACATTTTTTATCAGCATTTTTCAATATTAAAATCATCGTATTACATTTCCATTTATGGCGTTTGGCAGATGCTTCATCCAGGGTGATTTACATGTAGTACATATGTCATTAGTTGGACAGGTGTAAGCAACCAATATTCAGTATATCAGAATAGTTGGAGCATCTTGTCATCATGTCTACTACCATGTGAATATATAATTAAATCATCCAACAAAGTTGTACATAAGTTGCCCATAAGAGCAGATCAGGATTTTTATTTCTATTGCTATTATTTAGTTTACAGCTCAACCAACATGTTGTGGGGTAGTTTCTCTTGCAATACACATCGATGTAAATTACATTTCTGTCAACAAAAGGAGCAAATCGTTTTTTCCTCATTGTCACGATGTTAAAGTGCGGCTGTACAGGTGAATCTGAGGAGATGTTCTGGTTAACATTGATTTCAGAAGAAAACCACACAGCCTGTCGATCATTTTACAGCCAGCACGGGCTCTCGTGCACACTTGTGCACACACGTGCACACACGCTAAATGCCTGAATGTAATTTATTTACGTCTTATTTATTGGAGAGACCAAAGGCCATAGAGAGCTGTTGTCTGTCCCCTGCCACTGTTGCCATGGTGTTTGTTCGTCTGTTAAGATGTTGAGTCAGAGCGTTACATTTATCTCCATCTTTAAATGTGTTTAGCGCATCGTGGCGCGTGTACTGTGTGTGTACACGTGTCTGTGTTTGCGTGTGTGTGCGCGTGCGTGCAAGTGTGTTTGCGTGCGTGCGCGCGTGCGTGTGTGCGTGCGTGTGTGCGTGCGTGCGTGTTTTCGTGCGTGTGTTGCAGCTGTCTCAGATTAGTGTGTGTCTCCTAGGTGCTCCTCAAATGAATGGCACCCCTAATCCAAGCAGTGTCAATGGCATTCACACCTGTAAAGGTGAGAACTCTCTCTTGCTCCCTCCTGCTGTCTCTCTATCTTGCTGTCTGTCTGTCTGTCTGTCTGTCTGTTCTGTGCCATCAAATAATCTGTTATTGTGATGACACATGATCTGTTTATCTGTTCTTTCATGGCTTATGATAAGTTGCTTTGCACCAGGAGTTATCAAACGATTATTACAATCTCCACCTGGATTTCCAACAAAGAACATTGAATATTTTGAATATTAAATTGAATATTTTGAAATGCATACAGTAATTTATTATTATAATTATATATTATATATATTTTGCAGTGTTAGGACAAATACATATTCAGTGTATTGTCCAGTAGGGGGCAACAGAGCTAGCTTTTTACACCTTGTCCATGAGCATGAAGTGTGTTGTGCCTGCTAGCCTGCTATATTGTAACCAGACACAAAATTCACTTTGAGCAGCGTCTGGAAGACACGCATTGGGAATTGTTTGTGTTCGTCGCCCCCTACTGGACGTAGACCTTTGGTTAATTATGACACTATTGGAGAAGCTTTTTACCAATTGACTTTGCTAACAACTGTTTTTACCGCGTCATCTAACTATCATAATTTCCTAGTCCCTCTTTATTTCCCACTGGAAAGTCTGTCAGTCAACTATATACTTCGCTCCAATTGGTCACCTCAATCACGTTGAAGATTACCATAGTAACTCGGTACCCGTCTCACTTGGTCTCATTGACGTTCCATTGTCTCTCGTTGCTACATCGCTAGTCGCTTGCAGTGTGTCAGGGGCTTAACCTTAACCCTTGGCTTCAACGTCATCGCACTGATCCACCCTCACTGGTCGCTGATTGGGCCACTATCCATGCGTAGTGCGCTTTCTACCGTGCGCTCTAATTCTCCATGCTTGTAGTGCCTGTTACTGTGGAGCAGCTTGTGACTACAGTGCTGTAGCATGGAGCTAAGCTGCAGAGTACACGTCTTCACCACTGCCTATCTCCTCTCTCTCCCTCCCCCCTTCCCCTACCCCACCAGACCTGACAGAGCTACAGGTGGCTGTGGCAGACGTCGGTGCCCGCTACGAGGCGCTGGGCGCTGAGCTGGTTGACCGTCATGGCCGCCTGCAGGCCGGCTGCCAGCGGAGGCGTGAGGCCCGGCGGGGGGCGGAGGAGCTCAGCGGCTGGCTGGGGGAGCGGGAGCTCAGTCTGGAGCAGGGGCTCAGCACCTCGCCCTCCAAGCCTGAGGTGGCCCGCGCCCAGGCCCAGCAGAACCAGGTAGGGGGCGGGCGCGCGCACAAACACACACACACACACACACATAGAGATAATTCTATAACCAAGCCTTTATTGGTCTCTCTCTCTCTCTCTCTCTCATATTCTCCAGGCCCTGCTGTCGGAGCTTGCTGAGCATTCTGGGAAACTGGAGGACCTGAAGAGCACTCTGAGGCAGCTGATTGCAGAAAACCCCGACTGTCCTGAAGCAGACATCTGGAGACAGCAGCTCCAGGAGATAGGTATGTGGTACATATGAGAACTACATGTGTTTGCACCGTTGAAGGACAAGTATTTACATTACAGCATTTGGCAAAGCTTTAATCCAATGCAACATGTAGCTCATTTGTCAATAGTTGGACAGGTCATACAACCAGCATTTGTAAACATAGTTTACAAATGCTGTTTTAATAGTTACAACATCTTGTCATCATGACTACCACCATGTCAATATAGATATTAAATCAAACTAAATTGCCATTGGCCTAAGTTATTAAGTGCTTCACACATAAGAACAGAACATTTTGAGTAGAGGGAGATATGTTGGAGTACTAGGAGGTGGAGAGGTCGTTGGTTGAGGTACCAACCAGGTGGAGGCACCTCCTGAGAAGAACCATCTGGTTTTCAAGAGGGTCCTAGGGACAAATGTACAAACATACAATATGTAAAAGAAAAACAACACTTTTACACATGAAGACCAAAGCTATCCCAAGCCTAACCACTCCCTCACTCTCTAGTAAAGATACCAACACATTCAGTAACAATATACACAGTATATGCACATCATTACTATACATAAGTCATTAAGCAGTGTAACGTAGCTTTTAATGTTGCTTACCCAAGTCTTATTGCTATTTTGTCTTCCGTTATGGACGTTAAAGGCACAAGGCAGATTATAAGAAACAACACTGTTAAATCCTCAACAGAGATCTGAAGGACATTACATTTTTAAATAGGCAGCATGGTCTGCCCATCTTCCTAAAATATACCGGGACGTTCTTTCAAACCCACGCCTACTGCCGTACCGCATGAGTCAGCGTGCGAGGGAACAAGAGGGAGAGAAAAAATAAGAAAAGAACACGGTGTTTCTCTTGAATGGTTCATTTTCTGTTTGTCTAGTGCTGCCTAATGATGCATCGCTGAACTAGACTCACTTTATTATATAATATTCCTCAGACAGTCAAGTAAACTGTTGTTATTCCTTTGTGGAGATTAACCAAATAAATTGGGTATCAAGTAAAAGCATTTGAAGCAGAGCAATGCTACAAACAGTATATATGTCAGCACGAATAAATATAATTATATATATTTTAATATGATCATTATATTAATAAATAGTGTGCATATACTCTGCTATTTATCTTTTCACTATTTCAGCACAAATAACAGAAAACCTTAACTGAAATTTGGTATTTTTTGTCGTCTTTCTTAGACGCTCGCTGGCAGAAGGCCAATCAGACCGCGGCGGAGAGGCAGACGGAGCTGGAGGCGTGCGCCGATAGGCTGGGCAGCTTTGCCTCGGCAGCCAGTCAGCTGGGCCCGTGGCTCAGGGAGAAGGAGCTGATGATGGGCGTGCTGGGTCCGCTCAGCATCGACCCCAACATGCTCAGCACGCAGAAGCAGCAAGTGCAGGCAGGTGGCGCCAAACTGGTCTGGAGAGACAGGGGTAACCGGGTAACTGACGTGCCGCGTTTGATGTTAGTCGGAGGTGGGACGTCGGAAGTGGCAAACGCGGGATTTTTCTTCTGTGTGTTCGAGGTGTTGTGAAGTCGGAAAAAAACATTGTTGTATAACCACACAGCATCGCGCACAGTTGACAGTACTGTGTTGTTTCTAAGCTGGTCGACTGTTAACCGTTAATAAAGCTAGCTACATGAAAAATAACACATTTACATTTACGTAGCTTTACATATCCAATGTATTTTGGAACAGTGCAACTGCAATTATTTGGAACAGTGCGTTTTTAGTTAAAAAAAAAAAGTTTTTATTGGCTGGTTTGTTCAATGAAATTCGACTTATACAAATGACAGTCAGTATAATTTTTAAGTCATCAACCGTTTGGGCCTAGTGATTGATGACTTGAAAATTATACTGACTGTCATTTGCATTGACTGTTTAGGAAAATCAGTGTTGCATAATAAGTTGGAATGTGGTGTATCTCTATGGCAAATGACTGTTATCTACATTTTCATTGACATTTCGACATGTTTTAATAGTAAAGACTATTTAAACCAATTTGACATCACATCAAAATGGCTCCGAGATCAAATTGTGATCTTGAAGTTAAGAAACCTTGCCCCAAAATGGATATCTGAGATGAGAGGGCGTCTATCTTATATTTTTCCATGCCATAAGTCGGAAATTCCCAGATCCAACATATACTTGAAGGGAATATATGTCTCGTATGAAACAGAATTACTCTCTGACATGTCAGTCTCCTCCCCACCATCAACTTCCAGTTCATGCTGCGTGAGTTCGAGACCAGGCGGCCTCAGTTCGACCAGCTAACGCAGGCGGCCACAGGTATCCTGAGCCCGGCCGGGGACGAGGACCCCCCCGGGGACCCCCGGGACCTGGAAGAGGTGCGGGCTGAGCTGGGCTCCGTCACGCAGCAGTGGGAGGGCCTGACTACACGGCTCAGCGGCAGGTCGGAGCACATCGACCGCGCCCAGGGCACCAGCGAGCGCTACCAGGTGAGCGGTGGTGGGCCCCTAGCTACAGTAGACACTAGCCTACAGTAGCCACTAGCCTAGCCCCTAGCTTAGCTACAGTAGCCACTAGCCTAGCTACAGTAGACACTAGCCTACAGTAGCCACTAGCCTAACCCCTAGCCTAGCGACAGTAGCCCCAAGCCTAGCTACAGTAGCCACTAGCCTAGCTACAGTAGACACTAGCCTACAGTAGACACTAGCCTAGCCCCTAGCCTACCTACAGTAGCCACTAGCCTACAGTAGCCACTAGCCTAGCTACAGTAGACACTAGCCTAGCTACAGTAAACACTAGCCTACAGTAGCCACTAGCCTAGACACTAGCCTAGCTACAGTAGCCACTAGCCTAGCTACAGTAGCCACTAGCCTAGCCCCTAGCCTAGCTACAGTAGCCACTATTCTAGATACAGTTGCCCCTAGCCTAGCTACAGTAGCCACTAGCCTAGCCTACAATAACCACTAGCCACTGGCCCTAGCCACTAGCCTAGCCTACAATAGCTACTAGCCACTGGCCCACTACACTAGCCTAGCCTACAATAGCTACTAGCCACTGGCCCACTACACTAGCCTAGCCACTAGCCTAGCCTACAATAGCTACAAGCCACTGGCCCACTACACTAGCCTAGCCTACAATAGCTATTAGCCACTGGCCCACTACACTAGCCTAGCCACTAGCCTAGCCTACAATAGCTACAAGCCACTGGCCCACTACACTAGCCTAGCCTACAATAGCTACTAGCCACTGGCCCACTACACTAGCCTAGCCTACCCCGTCCTCACGGTTCGTGTACCCCCTCCCAGGCCCTGCTGAGGGAGCTGTCCTCCAGCCTGGCGGCGCTGGGCGAGAGGCTGGACGGCCAGGCCTCACTCAGCGCCCGGCCTGAGGCGCTGCGGCAGCGGCTACAGGAGACCGGGGAGGTGCGCACCGAGCTGGAGGGAAGGCGAGCACAGCTGGCGGAGGCAGAGCGTCTGTGCTGTGAGCTCAGCTCCATCGTGGCCGAGCCCTACCTGAAGGAGGAACTGGAGAAGAGGCTGGAGGGGGTCAGCGGGCCCCTCAGGACCCTGGAGGAGAGGGCAGGTGGGTCTCTACGTCCCTGTCTCAAGCGGGAACCTCCGGTGCTGCTGAGAAATTAATACAATGTGGAAGTACCAACATCTGCAGTTCCTCGACTGGCCACTTGAGGCTGGCTGCATAAGGGAGCAAATTCCGTAGCCATAGAGCCCCATGTTAAAATGTCAAACTTTGTGTGATTTTACAGCATAAATAATCATGTTTACAGCCTGGTTCAAAAGATGCGTCTCTATAGCTAGACCCCCCCCCATCCCCCCCCCTCGTCATGATAATATATCCCATTATAATTAAATAGGGGGTGGTTACAGGTGGAGACAAGTACAGCAATGATGTACCTGCGCTGACACAGAGCAAAGTAATCTCCTGTAAGGTTTTACTAAGGTATTTGGAAATGTAAGATCTTAAAATAATCTTATGGCCCCTGAAAAGTATTGCACAAATTCAGATCTTATGGATTAGCCGTCTGGGTCTTTGACTGAATACGATGCTAAAATCTCCGTCATTTGTTTATTATTCCTGGCAGTGGAATCTTTAAACTGCAAAAGTGATTGGTCCCGCTCCAAAGCTACTGCTTCATTCAGTCAAAAGGCATATTTATCTTATCTTCCAGAGCTCTTCTAGTATATTTGTTTTTGTATATTTATAGGAAAGAATTAGTGTTTTAGTGCGATGTAATGGATTAGCAATGTTTTTCTTGCATTCCTTCATGAATCCCTCTCAAGCGTCAGTGGAGTGTGTGTTTGGGTCGCACCAGAGACCGTTAACGGTGCCAGTGGAGGAATTAATAAGATCCCTAGTCTGTTAGTTAGGCCCCAGACACATAAACGCTATGTAGCTGAAAGTTAGTTGCTAGTTTACTTTCCAGGCTTTGGTTGTCTAGGTAACCCTCTAATATATATTTGTTTAATATGTCAGTCAACGGTATCCCTGGCTCTTAAGCTGCGTCATTCATCTTATAACATCACTTGTAGACTAGACTGGCTACTCGTGGTGGTAATCTTTTATAACGTTGCTGTCCTCTCCTAACTTTTTTGGCAGGCTAGTCCGTTCACTCGGCGGCCATTTTGTTTATTTTATAATGCCGCATTGCTCCTCCAAAGTCCTTATAGGCTAGTCTGACCAGCCGGTGGCCATCTTGTGTCTTTTATTATGTGGCTGTGCCCCCCCAAAGTCCTTATAGGCTAGTCTGGCTACCCGGTGGCCATCTTGTGTCTCCTATAATGTGGCTGTGCTCTTCCTTCCCAGCCGACAGCCTGTCTCAACTGCAGGCGGCGCTGTCCTCCACGCAGCAGTTCCAGGAGATGTTCCAGGAGCTTCGCTGCTGGCTGGACAAGCGGGAGGAGCCCGGTGGGGGCAGCGGCGTGCGAGGGGACTCCCTGCCCTGCCAACCAGAGCCGCTGGCCGCCCTCCTGGCCCAGGCGGAGGAGCTCCAGCGCGGAGTGGCCGGCCACCGCGGCCCCTACGAGCTGGTCCAGGCGGAGGGGGCATCGCTGCTCGCCGCTCTGCCCGCCGGCGGGGAGGAGCGAGAGGCGCTGCAGGTGCGGCTCTCCGCCCTGCGGCAGGACTGGGAGGCGTTGGGGCGCGACGCGGCCGAACGACGCTCCCACCTGGAGGCCACGCTGGCCAAAGCGGAGGCATACAGGCGGCACCGGCGAGAGCTGGAGCCCTGGCTGGAGCAGTGCGAGCGGGAGGCTGGGGAGGCGCAGCCCTCGCTGGACCCGGCGGCCCTGGACGAGGCGCTGCAGCGGGCCAGGGGGCTGGCTGCGGAGATGGACAGGCGTCGCCCCCTGCTGGAGGCGCTCAACACTGCGGCTGACCAGCTGCTAGAGCAGTGCCGCGTCGGGGAGGAGGAGGTGGGTTGTTAATTTGTGTGTTTCATGTTGTGTTTGTTTCATATTTGGCTTTTCATGTTGGATTGTGTATTTAATGTTGAGTTGTTTGTGTGTTTCACTTATTGTTCTTTAGGTGTTTAGTGTGTGTTGTTTGTTTCATGTTGAATTGTGTTTCTTGTGTGTTTCACGCAAGTGAATATTAGTTAGCATTAACGTAATGTGAATGGTAGCTAACAACATTAGTGAGCCAACGTTAGCGCTAACTACCGCTAACGTAAACATTGACACCAACGTTAACGCCAATCGCAGGTGCGCGACGAGAAGGCCCAGCTGAACCGGCGGGCGGACGCGCTGGGCGAGAGCGTGCACAACCGCGCCTCCCAGCTGGAGGAGCTGGCCGGCCGGCTGAAGGAGTTTGAGGAGGGGCGTCAGGCTGTGGAGCGGCGCCTGGAGGCCGCTAGACACCAGGTGGAGGTGCAGGAGGCTCTGGGCCCGCAGGTGAGCCTGGAGTTCAGTGCTCAGGTGCGCTGTTGGGTTCAGGCGCACTTCAACTTAATGCACACCAGGGGGCCGTGTTGTGTTCAGGTGCACTTCACCTTAACGACCACAAGGGGGCAGTGTTGTGTTCAGGTGTACTTCACCTTAACGCCCACAAGGGGGCAGTGTTGTGTTCAAGTGCACTTCACCTTAACGCCCACAAGGGGGCAGTGTTGTGTTCAGTTGTACTTCACCTTAACGCCCACAAGGGGGCAGTGTTGTGTTTTCCTGGGGGAAAATGACAACAAATGGTGATAACGGCAAGGAAGCATACATGTAAATGTTTCTCTGCCATTTTGTAAGCCAGAATACCATGCTGGTTTAAGTACCCTGCTTCCCCGCCCTCCTTTCCCACCCAGGCGTGTAGCGCCAAGAGCCTGGAGCGCCTGAGGAGCCAGCAGGGGGCGCTGTGTTCCCTGCAGCCCCAGGTGGTGTACCTCAGGGACCTGGCCCAGGGCCTGGTGCAGGACGCCCCCCATACACCGGGTGGCAGCACCCAGGGGGAGCAGAAGCTGCTGCAGCACGCCGCTGACACAGAGCGAGAGTTTGGAGACGTCACAGAGAAGGTGAATACTTTTATGCATGCTTGCATTCAGCCTGAAGCGGATGCTATTTAACTGGCAGGTTTATTTTGATGAAAAACAACTCAAGCCCACATATTAGGCATTTGGCGATCTGTTTTATCCAACATACATACAATACAATACATTTTATAAGAATTTTCCGAAAAGTCAATGGAGAAAATGAATGGGAAATGTACGTTTACTGTACATACTACTAATAACGTCTATGGTGGTCCCCCCCCCTTACCCACAGCTGGAGCAGTGCTGCTCCTCCCTGGAGGTCCGTCTGCAGGGCGTGGGGGAAGCGCAGGGCCGCGTGCGCGACGCCTTCTCGCGGCTGGCCGACCTGGACGACGAGCTGGATGCCCTGGGCCCCGCGGCCCGCGACCCCGACTCGCTGGCCTCGCAGGCGGACGCCACGCGGGCCCTGCTGGGCCGCCTGGCCGGGCTACGGGCCGAGCTGGAGGGCCACGGGGCCGACTGCTCCGCCATGCTGCGCCGGGAGGGCTCCTCCCCGGACCTTCTGGCCCTGCGGAGGGAGACCCAGGCCCTGAGCCGCCAGGCGGGGAAGGTAAGGGGGGGGAGACCCAGGCCCTGAGGTGGGGGGGGGGAGGAGGGGGAGGGAGGGAGGGAATAGTATAGAGCTCTTCTGGGAGCCAAAGCTGCTTACAGTAGGTCAGGCAGCTGCCGGGCACAGCAGATAATGAACAGGTAACATGGATCAGACATCACAGGGCTGGAGGTAGGCTTGTTGTGAGGGGGGAGGGGAGGGATTGGGAGGTGGGTATGAGGCACACCCAGGACTACAGCCTCTACTGGGTCAGGTGTGGTTCAAAACAAAACGGCATGCTCAGCAGAGCCTTGGGTGGGTGGGTGGATGGATGGATGGACATATAGATAGACAGACATTCAGAAGTATAGATGGATAGTGCCGTACAGCACTGCTCAGACACACAGTCACCTTAAACAAAGCAATCAGCAGTGGCCCATCCCAAGCACCTTGCCGTAAACAGCCAAAGGTCTCTACACATTATATAATATTAATATTGGCATTAGCAGCAGCATCTATTCTGAGTTCGATTATGTTCCCCCGGTGTGTTCAGTAATACCATACTGAGGTGCGTTCAGAATTGGCGAACGTTGGAAAACAGTTGAAACGTTTGCCGATTTCTCTGTGATCGTTTGCCGATTGGTCTCCCCCCTCCCCCCTTCAGCTGGGCGAGCGTGGCCAGGCTAGGTTGGAGCACATCGAGGACGCCGCCCGCCGCGTCAGCCAGTTCTACGGGCTGGTGGCGGAGCTGCAAGGCCTTCTGGGTACGGCGGAGGAGGGGCTTGGTGGCCAGGGGGGCGTGGCCTCGGAGGTGGACGCCATCAGACTGCAGCTGCAGGAGTTCAAGGTGTGTGTGTGTGTGTGTGGTGGACTGAATGTTATAGTGCCTTTAATAACCAACCGGTACAAAGCGCTGTGTTCCCACTGCTCATTGAATTTTAAAAGGTCTATTCCAGATGGAAAGTCAGGGAAATTTCTGTGCCCAATCAGGGAGTTGTGTTTGCAGCGTGTTTGTTTCCCTTTAAGTTGCCGTTTATCATTTGATCAAATCTGGAAACTACTGGTCTGAATGTTTTACTGGTCTGAATGTTTTACACGAGGTGTCATTACCTTCGTAGTCTGTTGTTCCATTCATTCACTCTGATGGTGGTGGTGTGTGTGTGTGTGTGTGTGTGTGCGTGCACATGTGGGTAAAATGATGTCAGCTAATTGTTTAACCTGTGGGGGTGATGAAGTGTGTCTGTCACTCCCTCAAACCTCTTATTCCTCTGGGGATTGTGTACGATGCGTGTGTGTGTGTGCGTGTGTATGTACGTGCGCGCGTTTGGAGAGCTGTTATCTCCAGGGACTTTGTTGTCTGAAGAAACGCATCTTGAGTCACACGTCTTCGATGAATCACATACACATAGACATCTCTTGGTCATTTGGAAATCAACCCACTGTCACCGTAGCGATGTTTGTTTGTTTGGATCCCCGCTCCCCCCTCCTCACAGGGCGATACCTCCCCTTGAGCAAGGCACGGCGGAGGCTGTAGCGATGTTCACGCCCCCTTAACACGGACCCTTACATAATTATGTAACACTGTTGTGCCGGGCGTTAGAGGTGTTCTCACACGCTGTACGCCAATACAGGGTTACTCAAGATCTGAGGAAGAGCTGTATATTTATTCACCCGTCTGTCTCCCTGTGTTGTCTGTCTGTCTCTGTGTGTCTCAGTCTGTCTGTCTGTCTGTCTCTCTTTGTGTCCGTCTTTGTCTCTCACACACACACACACACACACACACACACTCTCATGTCGATCCACCTATTGTTTGAGGCCTTGACGAAGAACAATGCAGCCCAGTCCTTTCATGTTTCCTAGACTACTGGTCTACCTGTCTGTCTGTCTGTCTCTCTGTGTCAGAGAGAGCAGACTGAATGTGCATGTGGTCGGGGGGGATAAAGAGGTGTTGGGCGAGGGAGGGAAATGAGAGGAGAGCGAAGGCGTTCTGCTAATAGAGCGAGGCTTTGAGAGAGAGAGAGAGAGAGAGAGTGAGAGAGAGAGAGAGAGAGAGAGAGAGACAGCGATAGCTATAGAGAGAGAGAGAGAGAGAGAGAAAGAGACATCCATTTCCAGAGCGTTGAGCTAGACTGTGTCCAGACATAGACAAATAGCTGGCCAAAGGAACATCATCGCTGTAGCTCATGTAATATTAAAGTATGCGCAGACTCCTCATCAGCAAACAGGCCCCGGCGTCCTCTCTGCTATGTGCGTCTCAGGGCCGACAATATCCCTCCTCTCCACGCATGCCGGCTGAGCCAGCCTGCACCATCAAGAGAGCACCAGACGTCAGCCATCAGACCCACAAATGTGCAATCTTTCTTAATGGCTTGAAAAAGGAAACACACTTGCACATACTGTATGCAAGTTATAGGGACAGAAAGAGTGAAGGGAAGAAGGGGAGAGGCAGTCTAAGGGTAGGCAAGTACCCATGCATGTGTGCTTCTGACACCATTTGAAGTACAGTGTTCCAAAGAGGGCGTTTACAGACGATTCAGTTTGATGGCATTTTCCGCAAATGTCTCCTTAAAAAAGAAAAAAAAAGTTGTGGAAGTTTGAGCGGACCCCCTGCTGTCTCAAACGCAGCCCCTCTTATCTAGCTTTCCCAGGGAAATCACAGGCCGTCTCAGATGGCTGCCTGACTCATACTCGTCTATATGTGAGCAGTTGTGCATCTGTGTGGTTTCTGTGTATACAACAACAAAATAAACCACACAAGTTGTGTGTGTGTGTGTGCGCGTGGACACATGCGTTATATATTAAGGAACAAACAAACCCAGACTGCTGCTTCAACAAAGTGATTTTCTTGCTACTAAACAGTGTTTCACGCCACTCAGAGCTCTTACCTATATCTGCATTGTTAAACAGGGAAAACAAGGAGCTCTAGTTTTGCGATAAGCTCCAGGTGACACGTGACTTGTTTTAATTGACGAGCCGCAGCAGACACCTGTGGTACCAACTGTAATAATGATCTAATTAGCGGTGCCGCTTGTGCACTATTTGTCTAGACGGCGGGAAGAAAACGTAGCACGTTGCCATGGCAACGTTAAGGTGAGGTTCCGGGTGAGAAAGTTTGCAGATGTGGGTGTTGTCTTGTGTTTGATTAGTGTTACGTGCCTGCAGCAGTTTCTCCTCATTTAATGCTGAAAACACACACATAGAAATCACATGCACACACAGAAGGCAGTCTGTACAACAGTCTGTACAACTCCCATTCCACCCAGAGACCCTTACGTGACCTATCGTAGCAGACCGTGATGGCTACTGGACATAGAGAGTTTTGTCTTGACTTTTAACACTGCATGTGGACCACACCTGGAACCCCCCACCTCTCTGTCTGGATGAGGATCTGGTCTAATTCCACCTGACTGACCACACAGCTGCTGACCTACCGTGGCTCTCGCTCGGCACCGATGCAACCTCCGCCTCAGCCCGCCACTCAGTGCTGGCCCATTAGTAGCCGTTATTGTCAATAGCTGACACCGAAGTTTGGTTCCCTCCCCGAAGGAATAGACTAGGGATGAGTTCAAGTTGAGAGATTTCACATTTTTAATGTAGTTTAATGAAATATGCATACAGGGATGGTGTCCCTTGATGGTTTTATACAGTATTATATTATGCGATACAAACACATGGAGTTTGCAGGCATAAGTAGGGTTGCATATTAACAACCAATCTTCTACTGCAACAAGTTATGCTTTTTTTTTATAGCGGACTTTAACAGCATCTTAAGCAACTGTAAACATGACTGAAAAATGTATGGAGTACTAAAACTAGATTTAGGAATAATCTCATGGACCTGTTAACTACTTCTCAATATTTTTATGTTATTGCCTTGTGTCTTTGCTGATACAGCGATTGTCTTCAGCGCGCGTCCGTGCGTGCGCGTGCGTGCGTGAACATAACAGGAATATACCAAGAAAGAGGGAACCAACGCCTGCTGTAATGGCAGGGCTGTCTCTCTCAGCTCAAAGGCCGGGTCATGTCCGTCTGATTTCATTATCCAGCACTTAGTCCCAGAACAAACAGCCAGTGGCCCTCTTTCTTCGCTCCCTCCCTCCATCCTTTCCTAACGACCAGCGCTGCTCTCGTCCTAACAACTCGCTAGGCTCACTTACGGGCTAATGACTGCCACTCCTTTTGCCTGGCCTTCAAATCCCATTTATCTCCACTATTGCAGGCCATTCTGCTCGTAATGCCCCAGGAAACGCGTAGCAGGGAGGTGCAGTGCATGGGCGGGGCTGGATGGACAAAGTGGGAAAGCGGGCAGGCTGGAGGGACGGTGCGGCGGTCGGCGTGGGGTGAAGGAGCTTCCTTTTGGCATAAGTCACGACGGTAATGCAGGCTTAAGGCGTTTTCTATCAATCTCACCCTGAAAATAGGCATTGGCTCGTTTCCTCCCTTTCCTCTCTCACTTCATTTCATGTCAATCCTCAAGCGGCTGGATCTGTTTTGCACATGATGAACCTTGACGCGCACACACACACACGCACAATTTGACATAATCTACATATACAGTCTCTCATTTCTTGGTCCCCTTCTAGTCTTTGTCCTGAGTGTTGTGGATGTGTTCGATGGAGGTCTTTCGCCCAGACAGTTAGCACCATTACAGTCATTTCCTCCTGTAATGTGAATGATGGCAATCCATTATTTATCTCAGACTTGCTCGTTACCCCCCTCCACCACCACCACCACAACCACCACCACCCTCACTCACCAGTCCATTGCACAAACTCTTCCAGACACGGCTCTTGTGGTGCCTACATACGTTGCTTTATTAAGAGGGGGTGCGAGGCCCACGGCCGCCACCGACAGCGCTGTAGTCGCTCAGTGTGCTAGTCCGCAGAAAGTATTGCATGGCTTGCTACCCTTTCTGTTACTGAGAGGTTATGGCACTTTACATCTGTACATTACTCTGAACTCTCCACTACGGATGGTTTTCTGAAGGTTTACAGAACGGGGCTTAATAAAGGGACAGAATGTTCTCTACTACTGCTGGTAATGATAATGAGATATTAGTGTCTTCAATAACTAATGGATCTGCTGCACACATATGACCCCTTTTGGCACCGCATTGCATTACAGTGCCCTACACCCCCGCTCTCTCTCTCTCTCTCTCTCTCCCTCTCTCTCTCTCTCCCTCTCTCTCTCTCTCTCTCTCTCTCTCGAGTGATTCATCTCCTTTCAGCATCCCTCGTTTACCCCCACACACACCCCATGCCTGTCATCTCCATATTTCGGTGTGTCTCCTACAGCAGATTCATACCTCATCCTGTGTGCCCCCACCCCCCACTCACCCCCCGCCACCTCCTCACCCTTAAAACACACACACACACACACACACACACACACTCTGCCAGAGACATGGTTAGGAGAAGTAAGAACAGCGATAGAGACACTGTCTCCGCTGTCAGAGGGGCCTCAGTCAAAGTCTGGTGCAGAGGTGCTCGCACGCACACACACACACATGCACACACACAAATGAATCCCCATGCCCTGTCCGCCGCACACAGAGCGCTTGTGTCAAAAGTAACATGCTCTGCAAAGACACCAGGGTGACATTTTGGAGAGACAGACACACTGTGGGGAGCCATTACACCGCTCGCAGGCAACAGATAGCGAGGTGCCGGCCTAATGAATGGAGAGACTCAGAAAGTAGGGGGCGCAAAGGATGAGGATGAAAGAGGCAGGCTAATGAAGGGTAAACGTAGGGACACAAATAAAGCAGCTAATGAGACAGATGCATCAACCCACAGTGACCTTTTCATCTTTATCTAATCACGCATTTCTTTTTTCATTTGTTGTTTACCATTTATAATAGATGTTACTGTCTTATGGGCCCCTGTGCAATGCTCACAGACACTCATATCAAAACCATTTGTTTTACAAACACTCATTTGTTTCACCCTGCACTCTATTGACTACATTTCCCAATGTTCCCTCTCAATTGTACTCGCTAATACATAGCTGTATCCAGTGTGCCTCTGTGGCTGGTTGTACTGTGGTAACAAAGCAGTTTACCTTTTCTTAGATGAGATTGCTTTGGCAAGAGCACCCTTGAAACTTAACTTGTTTACTGTGTACCACCCAACAACTATACAAAATAGCAAAGGTTTCTTCTCAACATGCACATTTCAAGTAAAGCTGATACAATTATTTTTCTTTGTAGATCACACATTTTGTGTTAAATACAATAAACGTCCACCACCTGGTGTGAGGTACGATAGAGGTGAAACCCAGAGTGCCTCTGCAAATCAATAACAATCTGGGAGAAAAAAAAAACCCAAAATAAAATACACGTGTCTTTATTTTCCTGGTGATATATTTTGTTTCACACCCCCCTCCCAAAGTGTGCTGTCTTTGTCCTATGACCACACATCTGCAGTAAACGTGTGTTTAATAAATGGGGGTTCCTGAGCTCACATATGTAAATCACCACTGAATTAAACAGTATGGGCATCTTATTGTAACTGGATTCTGCAGCTTTGATGTGTTTTGTAACGTACAGTACAGTTCCACTCTGTATTAACCTGCAAAGCCTTTTCCAGATGTTCCACTACAGCTGGATCTGTGCTATCAGGTGCTTGAAATTGACCATACTCAATTTAATTGCGTGGTTAATGTGTGATCTTCATCCAATTGAAGATTTTTTTTTTTGAATGGTTTTACAAGCTAACTACTTCAAGCTGCCATATGCTTTGACTTTTTTTTCTCGCAAGGCCAGAATGAATGAAGCTCTTGAGCAACAACGGCTGCTCTCTCCCCTTGAGAACTTGGCTTGGGGCTGAAAATATGCTGCTGTTTTCACAGCGTAATACTTCCTATCAAGGTTGGAAATTATTTTTGTTCATCTCAGGGGTGGGACTCAACAAATATGGTCGTGGCTGTTTGAGTGTACATGAAATGAATGAGCATGTGTCCACACTGTACGCACACATGTTTCATTAGTGCTGTTCAATAGGGGAAGAGGGAGTCCCGAAGGCGAAGCCACTGGAGACTGTCAAGGCTCCCTGCTAAAACGTGTACGATTAAAACAACGAACTGGCAGATTTCAGATCCATTCTGGCTCAGGAGACACCACAGAAACAATCAGCGTATCCCAGTCCTGCCTAACCTGTGCCAAAGAGGTTCTGTACACAAAATAGAATATAAATAGAAGGAGTGTGCAATTATGTAGGTTTATTGTCTGACTCCACATGTTTCGTAAACACAAAATAAATTCCAACATTCATTTAGATACATTAGACCTGCCACGTTCAATACTCTGATCGCTGTGTGTGAGAGGAGAGCAGCGTAGCTGTGTCGAACAATTGCTATCTGTGGTGGGCTATAGCTGCAGGGCAAGGCTATCTGGCACAGATGACGTTAAAAGTGCTACAAATTGAGGCTGTTTTATAGGGTGATGGCTTCTTTATTTTCTTTTCTTTTTTTAATCTGTGCTGGGAATTATTCTTTCAAAGAGGTGATCTAAGCGTATACTATTAGTCAGGACTTGCTTTTTTAACAAAACAAAAACCATAACACTGTGTTGTACACACAAGCCCTGCCTGAATATCAAAATAAAATTACTATTACTATTACTATTGGATTTGATGGGAATTTGAAGTTGTGTTGCACTGTGGAGACTGGCAACTCCATTTTCCCCAGGTTAGGGTTCTTTGTCTTGCAGTTCTTTGCATTGCACACCGTTGTTTGCTTTTCATTAAACGGGCTTAACTTGTTCAGTTTGTCACAGTGTAATGCTCTGCGACTGATTGGCTTTACGGGGGCTAAGCAAATTGTGTATCCAATAAGCACATTATACAAACATCCATTCGTTTAAGATTATAAACAGAAAGAGTAAGGAATGTGCTCTACTGAAGTCAGTGAGGCCCTAGGCATAGGTGGAGTTGGATCTGGCTGAAGGGAACAAAAAGTAGAAACCCTTTCAAAGCTTCATAATGCATTATGTGGGATGTAAGGAGGTGCTGAGGTATATATACACGCTACATAATATGCTCCTTGCCTTTCTTTTAGTTTTTCTGTGAGAAAAACAACTAAACAGATCCGTGTAGGTTGAGACAACAATAGCATTTGGTTTGGGGGCAGAGGAGAGTGCCAGGACTATGGGGATCAAAGATCAAACCAATCGCCTGCAGAGATAAAGGAAGAGGAGGAGGAGATACTTTTTACAAGTGCACTCTCACAGACAGCCCACAGGACTAGCAGGTGTGAGGGAGGAAAAGCATGGCTGTCTCTTCTTTCAATCACACTTGTTTCTTCCCCATCTAGACTACTTAGGTTGGGTATCGCGCGTGTGCGTTTGGGTGCGCAATGCTATCTTCCAGCCTGCCTGGAGACATGGCACTGCGTTTCACAGCTAGAGTAGCAACCAGCTCCGTCACCAGAGCTGTCACACACTGTCGCTAACAAAGCTAGAGCTCCCACTGCTAACACGGGTCACATTTAACAAAGATAACAGCACAGATAACACCCAGACTGTGTATGGTGCCTGATGCTGATCATATCATTCATCGCACCTATTAATATCTGATTGTGATATAAACATAATTCATTTACTTTGTTATTTTCAGGGTAGTAATTGTAAAACACTCCCAAATCTCTTGATTGCACTTTTTCCTGTTGAGTAAATCTTTCCTCAAAAGTAAAATAACATTAATAAATACAGTAAAAACGACTTTGTAGTAAGGGATACAAAAATTCAATTCAAATCAATTCAAAAATGTAATTAAATAAATTCAAATAAATTAAATTCAAATCAATTTTTCAGTGGGATATTTTTAAAGGAAGATGGTTCATCTTCTACGCACACCATTCACCATCACAAGGTGCTAGCTACTGAAGGAAAGAGAGGAGGAGGCTAACATGAGAAGGAAGAGAAAAAGAGAGGGGAGGAGAGACCCCGGGGAGTCACTGGCCTTAATTATGCCGGTCTGCCTCATCAGTCTGCGGGCCGGCCTGTGGCCTCACTGTCCTTTCTTGTCATGGACTGGGAATTATACAGCGCAGCAGTGTTTGTCCACCGCATTACTCTGACGGATTAACAGCTAAACACCCACCGATCACACCAGGAGCCCAGAGGGACTACACCGTCTCTGGGGCCCTGGATAAGAGACAGAGACGGAGACAGAGAGAGAGAATTAGAGCGAGAGAGAGAGAGAGAGAGAGAGAGAGAGAGAGAGAGAGAGAGAGAGAGAATTAAAGAGAGAGAGACAATTTGAGATAGAGAGAGAGCGAGAGAGATAATTAGAGAGAGAGAGAGAGAGAGAGAGAGAGAGAAGAAACATAAGATAAGCAATAAAATATTGGGAAGAGGACATAAAGAACTTCACCTGCTTGGCTATTTCTGACAAACTCTTTGAACCCCTGAGGCATGAGGCTAAGGCTTGAAGGAACATGGGGAGAGAGAGAGAGAGAGAGAGAGAGAGAGAGAGAGAGTGTATGTGTGTGTGGTGATAGGGTGGTGGGGGGGGGGGGGGCACGGTTAATGGGTATAGATGAGGTGATGCGAAGAAAAGCAAGGGGAAGGAAAGAGAGGGCGCCATGCAGGGGCTGGCTAATTGGAACAACACCCGCAGAGCTGTTATCGTCTCCTGAGTGTCTCACTCTGCACCACGAGCGTTGTTAGTGACCTCCTCAGCATAGGCTGATGCACAATGGAGACAAAAAACGTATGCTAAGAGGGGAAAATTACTTTGCAACAGTTCAATACATTACATGTTATTTCCCTGCTAAAAATGTGCCTGCACGCAAAAATATGTAATAACACTGAAATATTGTCGAATCAATGAATCCACAGCGGATTTTGTACATAGAGAAAAGTGGTTTAAAAAACGTTTTCTAATCCGTATCTTAATTTGTAGGAATATCTACATTTTCACAATTGTGGAGTTTTCACTGCGGGACTTATACATGCTGAATACAGTTAAAGGTACATTTAAAAAAGAAATACAAGGTAAATTAATGGCAATGTGTACCAAAAGTGTCAATGAGCTGGTAGGCATCTGCTCAAGGGTACTTACTAGACAGGACAGGGATCAAACCAACAAGCTTTCAGGTGGGAGTCGACTACTCTAACCACAGAACCATCTGGCCACTGCACAGCACTTGTTGGATCATTATTAAAAATGACAAGTCTATGATGTGAGATAATACCATCTTTAATCTTTCAAATAAAAACAAATCCCTTTTGATTAGCACATCTGACATACTGATAAACACCCAGCTGATGGATATACAGTACATAGTGTAATGAAATGTGCTGAGAAACCTTCAGCATAAAGACATATACCTAAGACACTATCACACATACCACGAGAATGTTGAATGGAGCTCTATGGGAGAATTCTTAAATACCAAATATGGCAGTTGGAAGCATAAAACCCCCCCTTCCCCCCAGAAGAGCCAGTCGTCTACTTTATAATGGCTGAACAGATAACCTATTTAGCCAATCGTGTGGTTGCACTGATGTCAGCGCACATGAAGCTTTGCAATAGTTTCAACAAGACTGACTTTGAACCAGCGTGGAAGAGATGGATAATATATTACGAATGCACTGGAATACAAGGACGGTAAGAATGTATTTATGGCCATAAAGATGTTACCCATGTTATCTTTTCAACAGAAAATGTAACTTAGACCGTCTATGGATCTATGTTTTTTTTTGTTTTTACTTTTTTAGCTGCTGTCAACTGCTGGTAATTATGTTGATGCCATGACACCTTATGCATGCATAGTAGAAGTATAAATTGGGGGGAAACTGCGTTATTAGCCTTATTTTATTCAACGTTTTTTCATCAGATTTGATTCGCAATTATTTACACGTGATTTGTATGTCCCAGTGACCATTGAAAGCACATCTACTGTATGGCTCTCCTCATTCATGTCAATGCAGTCTTCATAACTGCCTGGAGGCATTTCCAAGATGGTTTCCGAGTGGCGAGACATGCCTATCAGGATGTTGATTATACTGTATACAGACTTGATAAAAAGGTGTAATGTTCTGGTATTGTTTGTATACATACAATATCTTCTAAAGATAATAGCTATCTGACTTCCATGCATCTTAAAATGAGTCCATGTTACAGGCAGTAGAAAAGAAGTCCTCTTGATATTGATTAGATTCTATGACGCGCTTCAGAGGACGATAGAAGTTTCCCCTATGCCTCTGAAGCACAATGGCTTTTTTTGCCACGTGCATCACAGTCAAATCCAGAGTAGCTGGACTAGAGAGGATATGTGATTCTGAAGAAGTGCTCTCAGCACTTAACTGACGACAAAAGATATTACCCTGCATTATCTCTGTGCACGGAGCCAGCCATACCTGATCTCTTGACAAAGGCCGGCTTTTCAGGAGCAGACAATGGTCCGGGGCTCGAGGAGCCGTGTTGTAATTGAGTATTAATGAAGGTGGCAAGGATGGGGGATGCCTGATGTCTGATCTGTTAGCAGTGGTGGGGCCTCTGTGGTGCAGGCGGCTAGTGTCCCTGTGTTTTAGAGGATTTGGATATCTATTATGTATGAAGGATTAGTATCCTTCTGCTCTTTCCTCCGGCGGGATGTAAGCTCTCCGATGGCCTTGGCTGCCTGGCTCCAAACTTGTTTGCAGGTTGCAAGAACCCACACCACACCACACCTTCACCCAATATAAACCCCCCACCCTGCTGGTTGTTTGACCTTGGAGGCAGAAAGCCAGCAGTGGTGCAAATGATCAGGCCCTGGTGGGGAAACACTGCTCGATGTCTCCCGAACAGAGCTGGATGCTCCGGTGGCCCGGGATAGGATAGAGTTAAGCGGTTACAGTCGTGGCAGGGAACAGGGATACGTACATGCGCGCATGCACGCACTCACACACACACACACACACACACACACACACACACTCAGTTCTTATATATGCACAATGGGAGTTCGGCTGCTCACCCACAGCATAGAGGAAGCTTGTTTCATATGCATATAAATATTAATAAAAGGATCCTCAATGGGCCACGGTCCGGCTATGCTCCTGTAATCTCTTACAATTGAAAGCCAAGGCTCCCGAGATGGGAGGGAATGAGAGAGAGAGAGAGAGAGAGAGAGAGAGAGAGAGAGAGAGAGAGAGAGAGAGAGAGAGAGAGAGAGAGAGAGAGAGAATATAAAAGGCCTTTGTGATTCATCATTCTGAAAATGTCTCAGATGTGAAGAAGGTCTGTAATCCATCAAGATCTCTTTTCTTATTAAATCCTTAAGGATACACCTACCACTCCCTAAATGTGGCCGTCTGTCCCTTTCTGTCTGATGCATAAATTGTGAAACAGCCACGTCTTAGGAGACCAAGGAAGGTATTTATAAAATGATATGCACCGTATAATATTAATGTGCTAATATGCTTAAGGTTATAGACAGGTAAGAGCAGACCAGATTTCCTACAGTAATTTCTAAAGGGCAATCCTTTACATGACGTTCGTAGCATTTGAAAGAGCTGTGAATAATAGTTCTTGCTGTTATGCCCTTAGTTCGGGGTTTACAGATGCGTGTACAATCTATTGCATATACTGTAGCATTGTAACAAAATGTCATGTAGTATAATGCAATTTAGTAATTAAAGCAGCAACTTTAATCCAAACGAACCTACAGTGATATTATTTTAGGAGTATGTAGAAGCAGAAATGTCTCTGGTCCAAATCCTAGACATTTCAGTTGGGAGAATACTGCAGACAGGCTATGTTGTGCCTCACCTTGTTGGGAAGAGCATCCGACTGTCTAGACTGGGCACATATTAATTCACAGTCCAGGAAACCCTTACATGTGTTCTGAAGTTGTTCAACTGATTAAATCGCTTCCAGTGAAAGCTGGATAAAGGTATGTACACTGTACTCAAAATAAAAAGGTGTCAGTTATCCCATTGGAACAGGTAGCAAGCAGCAATCATGCTGTGTATGCGTGTGTTTGGTTTGCGTGCGCGTGTGTGTGGAGACAGGGAGACCTAAACCCATGAACTCTAAACCCAGGGGCGGTTCTAGGAATAAAAGTTATAGATATTATAAAGACATAATAAATGTTTTCAGTTGCAGTTCTGATTATATCACTGTAAAAACACCCAATCATATTTACATACCCATGAAAATATTCCAACATACCAAAAATAATTTCCAGATCTTCTTTTGGACTCCCTATATGTTGTATTTTTCCATTTCAAGGGCATAGCTCTTTTCCCATATATAATCAACTTGTACTGTAATTTGTTATTTTGCCCTGCATTTGTTTACTATGTTGGAATGATGTTGTTCACAACCCCAACACTTGATGAAATGACCCACTATTGTTTGATGCACATATCTACATTTAAGTACTGTACTCCAACATGAAGATGATTATGTTGGGTTCCTGCTGTGGATATATTTACAGTATATTTACAGTATG
>JAODLL010008495.1:6111-31184 GCA_026546735.1 Forbesichthys agassizii | reverse complement strand
CCCCCCCCCCCCCCCCCCCCCCCCCCCCCCCCCCCCAAGCTCAAATATTTTTAGCACAGAAGAAGCATATACTGTGAGCTTCTCAAGTGCTGTTACCTTGACAATGGCAGGGATCTAAATATTGACAGACTAGTATAGAATTAAAAAATATACCCATAAGTCACGATGGATAAGCGTGTTAATGTATAATGAAAAGGCCAATTCTAAGAAGTCACAGTGTCTCAGAAAAAAAAACAAGAAATCCAGCTTTACAGACATTGTCCAAGTTGTCATTAGCATGACAAATGTAGCTCCGGTAGGGGCTTTAAATGAGACACGGCTCATTCCTCCTCCTCCCGAGGACGTGAGCCCCGGGTGTTTGGCTGTGTGGAAGCATGAGGGGAGATATGAAGGACAGAAGGGGGAGGAGACATAAAGTGGGAGTGTGGGAAACCTCAGTCAGGCGAGTCCCCCAGCCTCTTAAAGAGCTCATCGCTCCCTCCCGCACCCAAAACCCATTTTATATAGGGGGAATTTGCATGCCGACCGCCAACAGCCTCAACAACAGACACAGGCTGTATTCTACTCCAAACAGTGACGGGCTAATAACACTGCAGCTTCGAGCACTCAGAGTGCCTATATTCACAGAGGCAGATGTCTCCATCACCTTACATGGTAGAAACAGCTGTTGAGATTACAAGTGCTGCGTTCCTGCGCCACTTATAACAGGGCAAGTTGAGCCATGCTATCAGCATTAGGCCATGCCTTCGAATGAGGGCACAGGAATACCGCTGATGTTCTTACTGGCACTCCATCGGGTATCTAATCTCACACCCTGACTGTAACGTTGTAATGATAACAACAAGCCCCTGGAGAAACACGAAAAGTCCCTTAAAAAGCTGTGAGCGTTTATGGAGTATCTATGTAATGTATAGTATGCAGTATGTATGTAAGGTCAGAGAGCAATGTCTCCGGTCTTCCGAGAATTATGCATTACACCTACATCCTCAAACCATATGGCTCTGCACTGCGCAAAATCACCATGACAACACAAAACTATAATTTTTGCAGAGTAGGGACTTTTCTGTTACAAATTGATTAGTGGTTGCATGTATATGAAGTTTCTTCAGCTACTGCTATTGAATTACTGGGTGGAGCAAACGATGGCTTGTGAGTCCACATTCCTCACAAACGCTGTAACCCTCGCTCAGTGAAGGAACGGCAGCTATCTATACCAGAAATTATGGATTACTGTATGCACAGTATAGATAATATGCAGCAGCTACTGTGTGAGCACTGGGGCTACTGCAGAAGGGTAACTGTAGTGTTTAATCCCACCCAAGATGTGGTAAGGATTAAAACACAGAATCGTTGACCTGCTGCTTATAGGAATCAGGAAGCTTAGCAAGTACGGAATGGGTTAGTGCACAGCCCCCCATCTGACACACACACACGAACCAACAAAAGTCAACAGTCAAGAACACTGCTTGACAACGCATCAAGATGATACACATACTTTAAGCCGTCCCCAGTAAACATGGATGATTCCTGTCCCAGATTCACAAAGATGAGCAACAGTCTATCTCTTTCTGCAACCTGCTCTGTTAAAACAATGTCATGCACATTGCACACACAGCACATGATAGACACGGAGTATATTAGTATAAAAGGCTTTACCTAGCTGAACCTACATATTTTTAAATGGATCTTGTATGTAGTTTAACCAGTATCCTGACAGAAGCAGTATCAAAGAACCATTTTATTAATCTGTTGTACCAATACAAACAAATGGGTGTGGCTAAATGATAATCCCTTTAATGTTATTGGGCACACTTAACTGATACATGTGTGTGGTTGATATGTCTATGTGATGAATTAGATTGATATTGGGGGCACAATAACGCAATTAAGGATTGTACGTATGTTCCAGTTGTGTTGTCTAAGGGGTCTAATCTGTGTCAAATGTAATTTAGTTAAAACTCCTTAAAAATTGGTGTAAAACAAGATTGTTCTCTAGGTGTGACATCATTTCTGGATTGTAAACAATTTTCTGACCTATCCTCCCATTACAGTTGGCATGATAAAAAGGAAGAAACAACTGAAATGGAATTCTCATGTTAAAAATGTTGTAAACTGGCATTACAGGATAACGGTTACGCTGTAGGCTGACAGCCCCTGCAGAGTCAGTAGGCCGATCTTACCGTGTGGCGAACATGGCGCGCAGTGAGGAGAAAGTAGCGGCGTCTTCCTTGAGGGCTTTGAGCTCGTTCCGCAGCTTCATCATGGTCTCCGTCACCATGGCTTTCTCATTCTCATACTTGCTCTTCAGATTGGCCAGCGCCACCTCTGCTGTCTGCAGGGGGACAATGGAGGACAAACGAAATAGGTCAGATTACGAAGAGAAAGGCTAGGGGGTTGACTTTGCTGTTCCTGGAAAACATAAATCCCCTCATATGCAACACAAGCTGCATTCCTCATGCGCGTGTTATTGAATTCGCACTGTGACCTACTTGCAACGTTGTGATCGGCTGAATCGCTAGTTTAGAAGCTACAGGTGTTGTTTGTTTTACGACAGGCTCCATATCAAAGGCTTCAGAACGCTGAGCAGCTACACACTACCAGCAGCAACTGGTCACACATTGTTTTAGTCCCATGGGTGGCAACCCACCTGCCTTAACTACACAGACACACTCATCAGCTGGCGCCAGAGAGATGCTGGTCTGTTCGTTATAGATCCTAAATGCAGAGCAGTTGCCTCAACAGCTGAGGAGACTGGAAATAGTTGCCTCATGCCTACTGTACCTAATGTCCTGTTGTACGTGAGACGACGAGGTAAGGAGCCATTTTGAGAAGGACCGATGGGCGGACTGACCTGCTTGTTGGCTTTGAGCACGGTCCTCAGAGTGGCGATCTGCTCTCTCTTGGTGCTGAGCAGGGACTTGAGCTTGAGGATCTCCTCCATGCAGGCCTCCTTGTCCTTGTCGGCCACGGTGCCAAGCTCCAGTGATGCCACCCTCTGGCGCGAGAGCTCCGTGGTGCGGTCCACGGCCAGCTGCAGGTGCTTGATCTGGTCCCGGATGATGGCCACCAGGTTGTAGATGTTCATGGGCTCGCGTCGGGGGTCCGACACGGGGGAGGGGAGGGATGAGACCGGGGACGGGGCTCCGTCACTTTGGTCGCTCCGGCCATGCTCGGGAAACAGGCCCTTGGTGAGGAGGATGGGGGAGCGGCGGCCGCGGCCCTCGGGGCTGCTCCGGCTGCCCTTGCCTTCCTTGTAGAAGTCCAGCATGACGCGGTTGGGGGTCTCATTGTTGCACATGCACACGTGGTTGTAGAGGGTAGCCAGCTCTTCGCTGAAGGTGACCAGCTCGTCTTGGGCAACGTTGAGACTTCCCTGGGACTCACCTGCCACATCGCTAACCTGGAAACACACACACACATACAAGCACATTGACGTTTGTCACCTAGCTAACCGACAGTTACACCTTTTTACACAATTCATTTAGAAAACATGTAATGAGAATATGCTAACAGCTACTAGTCACCTTGCGTAGCTCCTTCTCCAGCTTAGCCTTCTCTTCTCTCTCTACACGTGTGGTCTTCTCCAGGTAGTCCAGCTTCTCTCCCAGCGTGCTGACATCGTTCTCCAGGCGGCTGCGGTCCTCTTCGTAACGTGATTGGCAGGACTGGTACTCTGCCTTTAGCGTCTTCAGCTCCTCCTTCAGCTCACCTGCTTCAGACAGCGCCACCTACAAAAGCAAGACAGTCAGTCTACATTCAAGACTATCCAAGATGTCTTTTAACCCTTTAATAAAGCTGGTTTGGATATCTTTATTATAGTCAAATATGAATGCTTAATTGCCACTAGTATTGGAATTGACTGGACATTAAGATATACACGTAGAATGAAAAGTGTTCTTATACTAAATAAGTATGTATAGCTTGATTGTTTCCTCTTTAAACAGAGAGGATGCGTCTATGCTACAGGTTATCCTATGCAGCTTTACAGTGGTATGCGTTTTGGCAGGTCACATGCAGAGAGAGCATTGCCATTTGCTCACCTTGTACTTGCACTCCAGGATTTCAGGGCCGTTGATGTCCACCTCGTAGTAGTCCCCATCCTCGTGGCTGTCGCGGTCTTTCTCGTTGTCCAGGGCCGACTGACGCTCCTTGCTGGCCTGGAGCTTACGCATGGCGCTGAGGTTTTCCGTGAGGCGGTTGACCTTCTCCTGGTGCTCTGACAGAGCCCCGTTGGCCTGTTCCAGCTGTTTCTGCGAGTCCTGCAGGTTGGAAAGCAGGTTCACCTTCTCCCGCTCCATCTGACAATAGAGCGGGAAAGAAACACATTAGGGGAGAGTCATGAAATAACTACTGTTCATATATGTATTAGTACTTAGTAAGTGAATAAGTGAATGAAATATGCCATGTTTATTGCATGCTTGTAATTCAAGCATGAGGTTGGGATGTGAAGGGCATATCACATGAAATCACATAATATCCCAGGATTACGGTATCTGTCATGTAGTAATTCTAGCAGCTATGTCACTAGAGCTGCCAAAGTATGCGATATGGCCGGCCCATCCGCCAGCATCAGAGTCAAAGTGACCTTGAAGAGCTTGGTCTGGCTTCCGGCTCATTGCTGGCAGAAGTACCGGGGTGGGCCCACATAAACACAGCTGTGCCATACTGCATGTGTCACTAGTACACAGTATCGTCAAGGCCCGTTTCAAGAAGGCCTAATTAGGATTGATGTGACTGTAACAGTACTGTACTATGTTAAAGGGTAATCCGCACACATCACTTCTGTGTGAATACTCATCAACGGCGGCCATTTTGATTCACAGATGGCAACAGCTGATTGACTATGAGTGAGGAGTGGGGCAATAAATCAAGAGCAATCAATCCGTTGGTTTACTAATCAATAGAGCGACAGAGCATGTCTAATTAATGGAGGTAGGGGGAGGGGGGTTGTTTTACGGTACGAGTGTCTGGACTGCTACGTAGCGGCCGCAGGCTAAGAAGCAATAGCGCTCTGAGCCGGGTTACAGACAGCTAGAATGAGTATCAAAAGGCTAAAACCATTAGGTCAAACGTCAGAGCAGGGCTCATTCAAGGGCAGAGGCAAATGCTAGTTAATATGCCAGAAAGGTTTACATTTGTAAATGTATATGGATGAGCAAAAAGAGAACATCCATCATCAATATCCACAAATGGCCAGGACATACTAGCAACCATGGTAACCACTAACCATTCATGCATGACATTCCTATGACCTACCTAGATTAACTTTAATGTGATGTATCTCCCTGCTGTGCCCTGGGCATGGCTGTAGCCCATACACTCACTCCTAACACAACCAACACGGCAAACACACAGTTGCATGGCTATGGTTAAGGGCTTATTCTATTTAGCATGGTTTGACAATGTAATCAGTTTGGACTATAATTAAGATTTGTAATAAAAGGGTAAGGGTTTTGCATGTGCGAAAATGGTAAACGTGTTTATCTAATTTGAAAATTATAGAGAAATTGTAATGTCGTTGGTATTTTGTGCTTCTGGCTGTGACTGGTGTGTTCATGTTCTCTTGTTTATCTGCAAAAGACAGATCTTCCTATTATGAATGTAGTTTAAATGCATTACTCACATTTACTAAGTAATGGCTTTTCAATCATTTATTTATTTAATTATTTAAACATTTTGTGAAATAAATGATTACTGTGAAGGTGAATATAGGAGATCTCCATCCATTAAACGATTTGCTGAACGCAGAGAACACCACTCAGATGGAGATGCTGAACACCCACCTGGACCAGCTGCTGTTTGAGCTTCTGGATCTCAGAGATGTTCAGCTCACTCAGCAGGTCGTCCACCAGGCTCGGGGCGGGGCGGAACTGCTCCTCCTTCTTGGGCATGGAAACACGGTTGTCCTCGGCGATGGCGTTGGTCAGCTTGCTAAAGCCATTCTCGTATCCGTTCAGAGCCTCGTCGTTGTTGGGTTCAGTTCCGGTGTCGTCGCTAAACTTGAGACCATCCAGAGATATGCTGAGTGGGCTGTAGACAGACATGGGCATGGGATGTCCTGTGTTATCGATCATCATGGGTCAACACGCTGTGAGAGAAGCTACTCTAGTGTATGGCTATGCTTGTCAAAATGTTGCTATAGTGTCGGGTAATGATGGTGCTCCTTACCTGTGGTACAAGGTGTCCCCAATGCTCATGTAATGAGACAGTTCCTTCCTCAGGGAAGCTTTCAGCTCGCGCTCCGTCTTGATGGTCTCCAGGGCTTCTCCGAGCTGCCGTTCTGCAATCTCCTTCAGGCGGATGGCATCCTCCAGCTGGCTGTTAAGGAACTGGATGTCCTCTTCTTGACGACGGATCTCATGCTTTAAGCCCTCGAACTCCACCTGGGCAAGTGGTTAGATATTACTGGGGGCTTGGGATACATGTACAGAAAAGTTAACTCAAATCAACAAATCCTAAAATGTATCTGGCTACAACAATCATATACAGTGAATGTTTACATTTTATAATTTGGTCTTTAGATGCAACATTAGTTAATGGTGTCCAAACAGCGGTGGTTGGTCTATCAGAGAGGATAGACAGAACTGAATAGACAGATTGTAAATTTCATTATAATTGAGTTAATGCTAATAATTTCACTTTATAATTTGCTTTCTGGTTAAGCAAATCATTGTGCACTGGTCACATTGAAAGCAGACAATTGTGTCATGTTATTTGTATAAATCCCCATTTGTGTGAGAGCATATCAAGGGCAGTGGCAGCTCCAACATGAACGCAGGTAGCAAATTGAATCCCTCTTAGTAATTCAGATCTATGTTCTGTATGCAGATGTGCAAATTAGGAATGTATGGTATGTAATTCGAGCCATCATCATGAATAAAATCAAGCAATGTGCTTTGTGCCATTAAGGTGGCTGATCTGGAGGGTGTAGAATCAAAAAGTGATTTGCTTTCAAAGCAAGGGACATACGAATGCTCTTCTTTATTGAATCATATCATGACTGTATTAAATGTGATTACGCTTCTTTGGGCAGTTTGAGGAATAGGAGACTCAGATCTGGTGCGTGGGAGGTGGAGTCCTACTGTATGTGTGTGTGTGTGCGGATGCGCGCATGTCTGTGTGTAATTGTGCTTAAACAACACACAATGCTGGCGAGTGGGAAATAGCAGCATCCCATTTTCTCCTCTTGGTCTGTGTTTGCATGTGACCCAATAGGCATATAGAGTATACATACAGTATATACACATATACTGTGTATACTATATATATATATATATATATATATATATATTGCATAACACACAGCGTCATACATGACAAAGCTGCATGTCTCCCCTCTCACCTGACTCTGCTTCAGCATGGAGACCTGCTTCTGCAGCGAGATGTTCTCCTCCTCCAGCTCAGTGTAGTCCTGGAGGAGACGCGCCTCCCTGAACTTGTACTCCTTGATGTCATCACGCAGTCGGCTCCTCTGTAGCTCCACCCCCTGGCTGTTCTGTAGGGGGAGGGAGGGGGGAGTATTTATAGTCTGACTTGAGCAGAATGGAGGGTGACTGATAGCGTAGTGTTTGTGCTAGGGATGGCACCATACAATTTTTTCATGCCCGATACCAATACAGATACCTACATTTTGGGTATCGGCCGATACCGAGTACCGAGCTGATTCCAGGGTTAAATTAAGTTGTATTTTCACTGTGGCTGAGGAAAAGACTGGGACTCGTGTTTTGTGTAAGGAACCATCAGGCTTGAACATTTCTTTCCCAGCTCTGTAAAACATCTAAATTGGATCGAACCATCACTAATCTTCACACATGAAATCTCCCTGGAATGAGGATGGGCGCCCATCTGGCTGTGCTGCCTGCTTGTGAGGTCTCTGTGTGTGTGTGCACGTGTGCGTGTGTACACTACGTGCATGTGCGTGTCAGCTTGTGTGCATGTGTACTGTATGTGTGCGAGCATGTTTACATGTGCGTGTGTACAGTATGTGTGTGTCTGTGTACGGTATGTGTGTGTGCGTGTGTGTGTGCAAGTGCCAGGTGTCTATGTGGGCAGTGTGCCACCAGCACACACCCATATCTGATAGCATTGCGGAGAAAACAGCCCACCATTTTACCTGACTGTCTCTCATGTGCTGAGGTAATAGCAGGAAGCACAACATTTGAAAAGATTACAGCGCTCAGAATAAACTATGATTATTGAGCACCGGTATAAAACAACAAATATACTTTGAAGAATAAAACCCTTCTCAAATCGGTCCGTCTGTTTGCCCTTTGCTTGAGAACCGGATCTGATGAAAGGATGAGGCCCTTTGTAAGTATTTTAAAATGCGTGTCTGCAAGGCACCAGGCAGCTGTTGGTGGTCCACACACAACAGCAATTATGTCGAAGGCATGTTCTACCAGCACAACGCTCAGGCGGCAGTGTGAACGCTGGTGACACAAGAGCAGTTGGCCACCAGCACCGTCTGAGAAGGAAACACCAGAGCCATGTTAAGAGAGAGTCGCGTCATCTCCTTTCACTTCCAGTTTTTCCACAGCAACGGAGCCTCAAAATAGTTCCCGGAAGTTAGGCTAAATACGATAAGTACCCTATAAATTCTATTTTAAATCGGTGCATTTACTGACTACCGATTACCAAAAAATGTAGTTATACTGTATATCTGATTATATATATATATATATATATTCAAATTGCCCACCAAGCACTTCCTGGAACAATTTTGGCTTTAGGTTTTGCCTCTCCATGTGAGCAAAATTTCAAACTTCCATTCTCTGTAATTTCCACGTCTGTGGGAAACACTAAATTAGTAATACAGAGGTAGCGAGATAGATAGGGGGGAGAGAGTTACTGGCTGCCTCAAGGAGCAGTGTGGCTCTTTTTTCTTTTTTAAGACCCAGACCCTTCCATGTCGTCTTCTCCACAAACCACGCATCCTGACACTTGAGAGCCACACAGGAGAGCTGGATGAGGGGAAACTGTAGCCAGTTTAGCAGCAGATAAAGGCTGAAAGGTAAAGGGATACTCAGGGTGGGAGCGTGGCCCTAAAATGTTTGATCTATACGTACGGTATGACCACACACACACATGCACGCACGCACACGTGGTAGACTTAATGTAGCGGTGAGAAAATGTGTGTAGTGTATCAGTGAAAGTGTGCAGCTTGCATCGTGTGTGTGTGTGTGTGTTATCACAGGCAGTGTGTTGTGACACAGTATCTCCAGCCTCCAGCTCTAGAGCAGAAAAGTTAACAAAGGAGCTCCTCTAAAGACACACGCCACTATTGGTTTCTATGAAGGGGGAGAGAAAGCCTGTGGTGTGTGTGCGCGTGCGTGTTATCTAAGGTAACAACATCCCAAGCCCTCCAGCCAGGTAGCAACCTCCATGTTGTCTCTGTATACAGCACACCCTGCTACTGCCTCACATCATGGGACACATGACAGTTACACTACCTAGCATCAGTTCACACTTTACTTCTGTAGTGTCCAGCTTTAAAATGTCTTTGCACTTCTAACATGTAAACAGTAGATAATGTGCAACAGCATTCATGGTTACAAGCAGTCTTCATATTTGATTAAGAAATGCTGAAGCTCGGAGATCTATCTGCATGACTATGTAATAGATTAGCCTAATACCAGTAGGTATAGTCAAATAAATCTTTTTTGTAAGTAATGCATTTGAAAATATGTTAGTTTTCAAATGTAGCTAAATCCCTGCTGTCAAGGAATACCTGCTTCACATTACCGTTGTTTAATAATGAATGGGTTGGATGGAGCTGACGTTTGAAGGAGCATTAATATTCAACAGGGTTTGCGCATGTCACGGTGTGGACGTTTGCTGCCTGGTTGAAAGGCCCCGTGTTGGTGCATAGCTGAATAATGCATAAACTTAATATACAGATCAAACCTCACCTCTAAGCCTCTATACCAGCTGTTCCTTACGGTACAACTTGCAACACACTTGAAAGGCAGGTTAAAGTCATTGAGACGTGTCATTCCTTCACCCACTATAACGTGTTAACATCCATTATTGTGTGTCTGGCTCGGGACAAATAGAACACGAGATGCTAACCATGGTACTGAGAACTTTACAGCTATACAATAATCTCTAACACTATCTACTGTTTACTGACTAAATCAAGCCACCATGAGCATAGCATACAGCAAAAGGTATCTGACAGCCAGACGTGATCATTTGGTCACTACATTAATCCTCCCTGCTTTTGAGAGCTACTGATGGAATTAATAATTGATAAAGTAGTAGTCGATAGGTTAAAGGATACTGTAAATGTGCCGCTTGCTGCTAAGAATGCCTACTGTATGTGCTGGTTAAATATCAATCTTATGTTATATCATTCTAATCTTAACATTTCAAATGACCTGTATGCAAGTCATTTCAGTTATATTTTCTATTCCCAGATACTAATGAATTATACAAACCTAAAATAAACATCGGAATACCAAATTCAGTACCCAACCCAAAAACAGTATCTTGTCTTAAATTCATGTTAAAGTGATTATCATCCCACAACTGTAAATGCTAGCTTGTTCTAACCGTACAGCACCAGGTGCCAGGATAGATCTCCTCTTGATCCAGGTTAGGTGTCTCAGCTGTTTGGTCTTCGTGAATACAGATGACCACTGAGCCTGATTCAACCTCTAACCTGATTAGAATGCAAACCAGAGCTTTGACCTTTCACCTTTTGTTTACACAGAGAACCTCATCTCTTCCCTCCCACCATCATCTGTGGTCCTAGGGGGAGGGGGTTGGGGGTGGCCATGTGCGTGCCTGTCGTAAATTGTGAATGATAACATTGACACAGGCCCTCTCCAGGGAGTCAGTATACTGCGGGGTGTATATGGGAAGGGGGTCTTGCTCTAAATGACGTGTGTGACGTGAAACCATTAAAGCCCCTGTTGACGGGAAGTGATTCATGTGTGTCATTGGGGAAGAGCCACTGTCAGCTGCTTGTCAGTACAGGACTGTCCCAGCTGCCCCACCACCATGCCACCTCCCCCCACAACTGGCACTTCAAGCAAACGTGTCACTACACTGCACTATGGGTGGTCATAAACGTGTCACTTCACTGTGCTGTGGGTGGTCACAGAAACCTGCAATTAAGTCATTTGTCCACAGCGCATTAAGAAGCAGGTGAGGAATGACTATGTTGATTATGCTTCGGATGGAACCCAGGACATTTTGAGTGAGAGTTGCCCACCCACATTAATGTCATGTGAACTCCTAAATTGTGTGTCCAACCATGTCTAAACCAAATACTGTATGTATATACTGTACATGTTTATGAGCACTTTTATGTGTCCTATGTCTGACAGGAGGAAATAAGGGGGCCAGTAGCTGACTGGGTTAAACCAGTATAAGCTCAGGGTAACAGTACTTGCAGTCTTGAATGATGGTAAATGTGACGCTCACTTTAAATTCTAAAGAAAAAGTAAGAAGTGCTGTCACAGCATTCTGGGGTTTAGCCAGATTAAATCTCAGCAAATCTCAGTTTTTTCTAAACGTGTTTGAGCCTCTATAACTTGTGCTGCTGGAGGAAATTTCCTTAACTCAGAGTAAGTTCCTGTGGCCGAGGTTCAGGTTTAAGATTGTGATCGGAGGATGTGACTTATTATTTGTGTTAAGAATCCGCTCTGTTAATGGCTAAGAATCTGGCTTCTGTTGAATTAAAATCCACTGCATTTTTTCTAATATCGTTTTTTCACAGACTGCCAGATGGCTGGAAGAAGACCGGATTGCTGTTATGACACTCCAGACGGGCTTAATCTAACCCCCCCCCCCCCCCCCCCCGACCAACTCTCTCACTGACCTCCATTTGCTCTGTCCCTAGTGCTGACCAAGTCTAAAGCTTTGCTTTGGGTCAGGCCCAATGGATGGATCGATGGATGGATGGATGGATCTATCCATCTGATGAGATGCATGGGACCGAGCCAGTATTGTTACATTCTGCTCTTACATCTCTGGTAATGTGTCTAGGACCCTCTTGAAAACGAGATGGTTTTTTCCTAATAAATAATGTACATACTCTGCTGTGCTGGAATTCTGGCTGAGAAAGGACGGAAATGCCCTGTGGATAGTGTGGCTGTGCAGTGCTAAAGGTCACATCATCCAACATCAAATGCTCCGCTCTGAAGCCGAGCACAACCCCCTGCCTATAGGAGAGAAGACGCAGCAGGGCACAACTCCCCCCACTGTAGCCTGAGACACAGAGGAATAATGCAGCTCTGGGGGCCATTGCTACGGTCAAGAGTTACCAACATGGATTTGAATAGATCTGCTTTTACAGTATCCTCCTCTTTGCTGCAAGGCACTGTCATTCAATACAACTGGACCAGGCAGGCAGCGTTAAGGGAGAGCAAACCTTAGTCAAGGTCGCATAGGGGTTTCTACTTATCTTGTGGTACTGTTGGGACCATCGCCAAAGAAGGCATATTGTTCACATGTTGATATTAGACTCTATTGTATTTCAGCAAAAGAAAATAAATAACCTGCACAATTGAAGTAAAACATGACTAGATTAGATGGCAGAGACATGTTGAGCCCAGTTTTGCAATCTGTTAATTGGTGCCCATTTTAACCACCATAAAGAAGAAAAATGTATAATAATACTCTAGTGTGGTGTTCTCTAAATAACACCACCTTAATGTAATGTGCCACAGCCAAACGCAATTCCAATCAAGTGAATGATTACTGGTTGACAGTTGTACACAGAGCAAGGCAGCCAGCAGGCAATGTGTGCTGAGTGTGTTAGCATATCAGGAGACGGATTAGTTTTTCTTTGCTTTTTTATCTACATGGATTGTCCTGATAAGTCCCTAGGAGACTGGCGACAGCAGCACCCATTGTTTGGGAACACTGGCTGCCCACACTGTAGGCAGACTCATCTCTTGACACGCCGGTTGAATTGATTTGAGTCATGCCCGTTAGTCTTCCACTTCTTACAATGTTACTGGCTCATTGTGTGGGTTTAATCCTGTAGCAGTGAAATATTGTTTATCCATGCCCAGGGAGAACATGTGGTTTTAGAATAGCCTATGTCATTTAGGCTTCAGCGATGGGAGGTTTAATGTCTCATACCACCAGAATTGTCTATAAAAAGTCATTGTACATTATCTTTTGTTATACATTTTCATGCACATAGACAACTGTCTCATGTAGCAGAGGATACAATAACACATAAGGCTAACACCAGCAGGTGTTCGCATACAATCCACCCACCACTGTTTTAAGGAAAAAAACTGCATGTAAGACCTAGATGTCTCAGTTACATTAGGACTAGTCTAGACATTCTCTGGTGATTGATGAGGATAGCAAAGAGTCAATGAGTGCACCAGGTTCAATAATGAGGCAAAATCCCCAAAGTTTAAATCCTGCTCTGTACATTACATGTTAATGCTAAATGAATTAGAGAATATAATACTGCCCGTATATCAATCACAGTCCGAGATCAAAACCTTGTAGTCTCGTCAACGTTAAGTCTGGGACACAGCACTGGCTAGCTACACCAGTACCCACCTACTTGATAAGCAAAGTATTTTTATTGACACACACATCGACCAGCTACGTAACTCAATAACTAAGTCGGACATTAAACTTACAATGAGGAATTCATTGGAAAACTAACCAACAGGACTCTGGCTGTTTACAGGACATTTTAATTGTAAAATGAGTAAGCTACGGTTACTGCTTAAAATAAATGTTTCATTTTAAATTAGTATATAAATATTAATAAACAGTGCACTAGCACTGGAAGATGTACATACTTGTGAGTGAAAATGCGAAAAGCAATGTAAATCGACAGTATCACTTCCCAAAAGACTGAGAGTCCTTTGTCGAGCTTACAGGCATGTCAGACATTCAGCACAGAGTTGCTTATAAATGTGATGAAAAAGGCTGAGACTAAAACCTCTGAAGTAAGTGATGCTTCTAGAGAACAGCGCTATGTACTGGAGGGGGAAATGCAATTCACACACTCCATGATTGAAAATAGCATACTGTAGCAGCTACTGTAATACACCACCACTGAACAAGCAGTTCACCAAGGCTAACATGTTCCAGTAGGAGGCAGGAGCACTGACACAGCTAGGAACAGACTTTCTGCCTCATTCTTGTAACAGCCGCTTCGCCTGTCAGCCCCCTCCCGCCTTCTGCCTGGACCCTGGCCATGAGTTCAGGCTAATTTGAACCTCAGCGTACAAAGGGCTCTTTCAGTACCCTCAGCCTGGTCACAATGCCAGCCTCAGCACCCCTTCTCCTGCCACCCACATCACTTCTAGCGCAGCAGTGTCATTATCTCCCCTGCACAGGGAGATTTACACTCTCACCCTGTATACCTAGCCAATTAGAGCTGACTGGTGCCCATCGCATAGCATCAGTTACTGGAGTGTGCTCACAATGGACATGACACCTGCGGAAAGACCCTTTCCGGGCCTACCAGTAGTCTGCCAGTAGGCTGCCAGTAGGCTGCCAGTAGGCTGCCAGTAGGTGCAGTCTGTGCCTCAGAAATGCAGTCAACAAATGGAGCAGATAATCATGTGCATCTGATTCAATAATATTATAATTATGATCTGACAAAACATATTGACTGTGCTCGTCTCTTTTTCTGTAAAGATTAACTTTACAATTTTTTTAATTAAAAAAATAATTTTTACAAAATTACTACTGTAATTTACTACTAACAAGTATTTGATGTGTTTATATGTGGTGAAAACATACCAGAAGTAACCAGCATAAGGTATGTTTTGCATGCCTGGTACACCAGCATCCCATGCTGGTTTCTGGTGTACCTGCATCCCATGCTGGTGTGCTGGTATACCAGTATCTCATGCTGGTGTGCTGGTGTACCAGTATCCCACCATGAAAGTATCAATCTTTTTTAAATACTTTTTTCTATAAATAGACTTTTCCAAAAGGACAATATGTATATTACTAAGAGATTCACTGAAATAAATAATTATTTGTATGCTTAACACTTTAGAAAACGATATTAGCGGGGATAACAGCTAGATAGCTGGCTGGGCATTTTAAAACCTTTCAAACTTACGGTAGAATCTTGTACGTTGCCGTACGGCAAAAAACACAAGAGTTGAGAATATTGAATGCATACGACATTCGAAACGCAACGCAGACCAGTGTGACACTACCAACGCATAGATTCGGACTGCCCCATTGACAGTGAATGACTTCTGGCGCAACGCAACGCATTGAACGCACATGGCATGAGATTAGACTTGACGTGAGATTTCATCGTTTCCACCGCTCACGTCCAAATCATTCCAGATTGATAAATGCCAACCTTTGCGTGAAAAGGATCGTACGCACAGATTTCTGCCGTACGCACGTTTCATTAAAGAGGGCCATTGAGAGCTTCAAGTTTCAACTGCCAGGTAAAGGAATCCCGTAATGTAGGCAACAGTGCTATCCTTGGTGCTGAAATATCAAAATGCTAAAGCGCTGTCTTTGGTTTTGAACAATAACAAAAAGGCTGCTGTTGTGCTGACGCAAATGTGGTTTTGTCATTTTGAAACTTTTTTATTTCTCTCTCACAATGCTGAATATAGGCTATAGTTAAAGGTAGACAGCAATCAGTCTATTGGCAGTGGTATTAGATAATAGATGGAGAATCATTTTGAGTGGATTTAGAGGAGGGGCCTCGAGCGCCGACTTTGTGGGCAGGCCTCTGCAAAGTCCCGGTCGTTGCTGCATACCCCATATGTTACATCACATTTCTCAGTGCATATTAATAGTTAAGGACATTTTTCAAATTCCAATTCACTTTTTAATAAAGAAAAAAATTCTTGATATTTTATCAACATTTACATTTTATTTTTTCTGTTTTGTTTGTTAATGTCCATTATTTTTTCTGTAATGTAACGTCCAGACTTTGAGGCCCTGGCTTCCACTTCTTCAGGTGATATATTCTTATTTTGTAGCCATTCACGGAAGGTGGCTGAAAAACAAAATAAAACACCATCAGATACTTATCACAGTGTCCAAATAAAATAAGTTCTATGCAGCTTAGCTATGTTTAAGTGATCAACCGACCATAGTTACTTCTGTAATGTGACATTTCCGAGTGAAACCGTATTAAGTAGATGTGAATGTTGAATGTGGGTTGAATTAATTTTTCTTCTACATTTCTAACATAAAATTTGAAAGGTGTGCATGCTATCAATATTGTCTACAATATTTCATGTTCCTGGCTGCAATGACATACCTTTTACTATGTTCAATTTCTTTGGAGTCAGTGGCTGTCGGACAGATTTTGTGGTGGGACACTCCTTGCCTGTAAGGCTGCGCTCCCCAAGGGTTTTGGTGCCCCACACTGCCACTGCCAGCTCTTTAATGAATAGAGAATCCCTGGTGCTCTTTTTTACTCTTTCCCAGACTTCTTTCCTTAAATGTATGGTTCCACCCAAGACAATCTGAGAACACAAAGATTGGTCAAAAATAAGTTTAACAGCCAGACCAATGAACTACATGCGTTTATACAGGGAAATAACTGTTGCTATCATAAATTAATATATTCAGGTGTCCATGTGCAATTTCAGGTATTTATGTATTCATTTTATTCTGTTAGTTATTTAAATGAAAACTAATATTTGTTTTCATTACCATCAAACACATATTAGCTAGCTACCAGTAACACCTTAGCAACAGATAAATCCTGTGACTCTTTGTCACTAAAACCATTCCACCGTTCTGAGTACTGTTAACTAACCATGCTAAGACATCTGTGCATGGAATGATGTGTAATCATATCTTAACATTTTAATAGATTCTAACATCTTAACTTTCTAATAGAATGCTTCTGTATAGTCAGTGTACCTAAAACCTTTTGGCCTACTGGTGGAATTTCACCTTTTCATATAGAATTCCTAAGAAGAAAAAAAAAAAAAAATTACCTCATCACCAACCGCAGTAATTGTTGCTTCAACCTGCCTGTTCAAACCAGGCTGTACCACTGTAGATAACATAGGGTTACGTCATTATTAACAAATATTTCCTAATAATGATACATTTTAGTTCAGTGTTAAGATGCATGTCCTACCTAAAGAGGTCTCTCCGAGATCACTGGATTCAGCGGGTGAAGAGGACATGGTTAGAAGTTTCTTCTGCAGGTCAATGTTTAATCTTCTCAAAGCTTTTATTTCTGCCTTTTCAATGTCCTCCAACCTACAAAAGTAAGAAATAAGTGTGACATTATCTGCCTGCTATTGGTTAAATGGAGTAACTGGTCTACAGCAAGCATGTACTTCACAGGTTTTGCAAACCACCTATCCTAAAGACCAATAATATCCTTTACCATTATCTTGTTGAGACATGGACAGTTAGAGTATGTCATGATTAAGCACTTATATTTAATTATGCTCACTGGATACTATATAAAAAGTGCAACCAATTACCTCATCAACATGGCAATTATAGACCAATCCCTTACTTTTTTTGGGTTTTCTCAAGTTGCAGTGTAACATCCTTCAGCGTTTCCTTGTAAAACAGGAGCTGCTTTTGTGACTCTTCATATAATTTGCGGGGAACAAAATCTGCATCAACAGCATCGTCCTCATCTGTTGACAGATGCAATAGGGTCTGTTCCTTGGGCTTTTTTGTTTGCTGGTCTGTTGGACAGAGTGGAGTCTTCCGTTTCTGGGTTTTGCGCTCATGAAGTATAGTGAGAAGTGATTTCTTCTTCCCTTCATTTGACGCAGTTTTCTGGTTTGTCTGTATTTTAAGAAAAGCAGAATAATACAATCAAGTGAATGACAAGTATAAACAAACCAATTCAGCATCAGTTTTAAACATCATATCAACAATGAAACCAGACAAATAAGTGATTCCAAACAGACTGGAGGCTCTAACAGACTATTTCACTCCTCCTACCTAAACATACATTTTTACAGTGTCATTGTCCAGTTTCTCCTGTGTTACAGTATGTGTGTGCATCGTTATTTATATACAGTTCTATGGCACACAAACATTTTTGGTCTTAGCTTCTGCTCTCTCCTTTAACAAAGTGCAAGTGGAATGTGGCGGCGACAACAGTGCTGTTTTAAGTGTTGCTACTCGAAGACTTTTGCCCTTCGTCAATTCCTCCTATATGCCTTCTGTAGTCTCTGTCAAATTATGTAGAAAAAAGCAATCACTCAACTGTTTATATGGTGCAGTAAATGAACAAAGTTAACATAGATTTTGCTTACATACATAGGCCTACGTACCTTTAAGCATAAGTATTTGTGCCCTGAAGAAGTCTTGCTTCCATCGTACCCAAATAAATTGGAGTTTGATCAAATGCGTAAACACTGCGATTGCGATTCCCAATGATTCAGGAGAATCGGAACATAGATGCAAACATTTTTATTTATACCAAACAAAATAATACTTACGGTGGTGTAATCAAGATGATCTTCATGCACTTAAAGATGCACTTACGATAATTACGATAAACACTGGAAATTTTACATAGATTACTGTAGTCAACAATGTTTTTGTGATTTAATTTCTGTGCGCAACTTTGGCCTCCATGAACATAGTTTCTCTATGGACAACGTTGACGTAAAAAGTATTGGTGAAATGGGACACTCAAACATTGTAGTTAATACATTTTAATGTTTAGACAAACGTAATCCCAAACCAGTCCTTAAAAAGCTTTTGATTAAAAACAATCCCAGATCTTTAGAGACAAAGTGATTCTAGCATTGTTTGCATACTTTGATTAGATCCCTGTCACTTTATCCAAATGCACTCCTGTTGGACTATATTCGAAAGCAACATTGTACTCATTCTACCCAACTGAGCCTCCATTGGACAGTATTCAATGTAAGTAGATGGTGTTGGTCCATTTTGTACTAATGAAATGCATATCTAATTATCTATCAGATTGTCACAACACGTGACACTGTTGAATGTTGATCTTCTAATGTCTTCAGACTACTTTAACATCTGACCATTAATGACTCAGATGACAACTACAACAGTGTTTCCACTTTTGCAAGTGACTCAGTGAAGTTGACTCTACAGACTATGATGCATTTCGACAGACTGTCCATGATGACTCTGACCAAGACATGGACTCCATATTGACATCTGCAGGTACTACCACAAAAGCAGAGTCAGTGCTGATGATAATGACATATGCAGGTAGACATAACATTATCAGGGACTCAACTACGCGATTTGTTTAAACTTGTAAATACTCTTTTTTGAAAAGAGGTGGTACATGTATCAAAATATATGTTCTACAAAGCATTCAAATCTAATTCAGAAATGCTTGAAATTCACTTTTATTATAAGTTATGTAAATCATACATTGGTACTCAACATGTTATAGACAACAATATTACACAGTGCCTCCAGTGTAGTGATCCCTTAGAAATCAGCACCCTGAACAACAGTAGTTTTTTCATGAATGTACCAATTGTACCTCAAATCCAGGCACTACTACAAAATCCTCAAATTTCAAACAACATTGCCTACAGATGTGAAAGGTAAAAAAATGAACACATTAGTCATACAGTGTATGATGGTGACATGTATGCGCAGCTTTCAAAAGCAGGTGAGGTTCTTTCAGATCCAAACAATTTCTTTGACATTTGAAATTTTGAATTTTGAAAATGCAAATGGTGAGCTGTTGAAACTAGTCCATGGAACCAAATGTGTAGCTCTACAAATTGTTAACAAGTGTCTGTCACACAGAGCTATACCACACTTTACAGCAAACTATACCATCAGTGAGCGTTATATTTGAGTGTTCAAATATTCTGTTTAGAACTGACAATACATCCCAAAGTAAAGAAATTCTCAACATGGCAAGATACAACCGTTTTGGACAGTGGCAGCCAAGATGCAGGAGGTAACCAATAATACATATCCTTTCTGCTGAGAGACGTGTACCAGATGAAGTTGTTGTGCACAGGAGAATGGTGCAGAAGGCTCCGGTGTATACTAGCAGTAGCTACACATTAAGTCAAAGAAGGAAAGATTGCTATGGAAGATTAAATTATGGCGTAATGTCAAAATCCTCCACATTATATAATTGACCTCCAATGGCAACTGAGAAATTGCTTTGCTTTTCAGAAAGATTCATTCAGAGCCATCTTTTCCAGTTTCACAAGGCATAGCTTTCGTTCCACATATCAGAAAAGAAACAAGTGATTTTGCACCAGTATGTCTGATTTCAGTTGACATCTTAGAGCAGAAATGCTTGATTTTGCACACTGATCATACTTGCATATGAGAGTTCCCAAATATGTATGAAAGTGACTAGTATTTTATTTAGCATTTTTCTTATATTTCAGACCACTAAATGTTTTTGTTTTGCACAAGATGATGATTTGTGTCAGGTCTTTTGAAACCTTTTGACGTATTTCTGTGTAATACATCGTAGGCTGTATGCATGTGCTCCTGACATTGGGAGGTGTGATTTAAAGGACTGTAATCCTTGTAAATAAATGTGAGGCTACATCTGTGTTAGGCTCCAAATGATTCAGCAGAAGGGACTCTCTAAGCATCCTCTTCATAATCTCTTTACCGCTGTGCATGCACTCACATGAACGCAAGCGTGTGCGTAGTCTAATTTACAACTAATGAGCTCACTTAGCCTAGAATTCAAATGCCAGCAAACAAACGATCAGCCATTGGGTAAAGGGAGACACAGACAATATTTTGTATCATCTGTGGATATCTGGGAATATGAGTATGAGTGTGATATTTTGTGCAATGTGTGTGAGCAGCACTCTTAAAAAGGGGTTAGTATCTCACCCCTAGTGGATTGGTATCCGAACAATAGGCAGACGACACCAATGCCACTCTCATGCTATATAGCCATTAATGCATCATATCCAGCTAAAACATGACGTGTAATGAGATGTCACATACACCCAGCTCAAGTAGGATCATGCCTTTAATTTGAGTTCAAACGCAACGTGCCGAAATGGTGGCTCTCATGGCCTGAATCTGAATGCATTCTCTCATCCTGTAATCATAACTCCACCTTAAAAAGACACACAATCAGGCCTGAAGGTATATGGAGTACCTTCACTCAGCCAGCTTATCACAAGCTGAACATCATTGGGGTGTGACTAGTCTTGTCTGGTCATGTTTGCGCAATCAGTCCTTCAGTGAGCGTCACTCTCCTTTGAACATGTGAAAAATGTTGTTTTGGTGTACATAACGTAAGCATTTAACTGCTTGCTCTGACAGGTTGAGGTTGATATATTATACTTGCTAAGTATATGAGTGAGAACAGTCCAGAACAACTCTTCTGTATTGAACAGAACAGGAAAGATTTTGTGAATGATCAGCCTTTGTCCCGAACCTCATTAAAACAGTGTTATTTAACAAAAAGATGATTATATTATATATTATATATTATCTCACCTCTCTCATGTCCTGGTTGATGGTGCTCAGGCGTTCGTTCTCAGACTGGGTGTTGGTGAGGATGTTGCGTGCCTGGCGAAGCTCGGCCTGCAGGTCCAGGACCCTTTGCTCATAGTACGCCTCCTTGCTGGCAGACTCCTGGATCAGACACTCCTCCCGGCTCTCTCCATCTGCTGCCACCTTCCTGTGGTTGGAGTAGGCTTGCCCAAAGGCCTGCAGGCACACAATGGACGAAGAGTGTTGCTACCTCGTTAGATGTTATGTGGCAGTTAGGCTCCTGGAAGCTTTGCATAATTGGATAGATTACATTTAGTTATAAATTGTTTTTTTGTTTTTTTTAAAGACACACATTTTAATTAAACATATAAGTTATTTAATCAATTTTATAATGACTAACTGCACTGTGGCAACGCTGGGGGAATCACAGAGATCACATAGAACAGATTAAAGAGGGCACTGCTAGCCCTTCCAAAATGCTACTCCCTCCACGGAGAGATCATCAGTATCATCCGCCAATCTTCCTTCATCTTCCCCATGTTCTCCCTCACGCACGCACACACACACACACACGATTCTCTATGCCCAGCAGAGACACCACAGATGGGGAAAACATACAGGAAAAAACAGAACAATCGGTCTAGTCAACTTGCGCGCCTGCGTCATTATGCCAAAGAATGTGTTCGTTTAATGGTAGACAGGCCAAGACGAATGAAGTTCATGAAGATTACATATCACAAACACTGAGAAGAAGACTCAAGACACACTTTATATTTAAAACCCATCAAATAAAACACCCAGCTATGAATAATGTATGTGTCTGCAGTCTATGTAGTGTATTCATGAACCTATTTCACATTTCATTTTAATAGTTCCCCTCAAGGTTGACCTTAATTTGTTAATGGCCCACAAGGCAGAGCAAACTCATGTGGGCGAGACCCTCAGTTGCAGCAGAATGTAGGTTAGGCTTCTCTCTCCCTTCTCTCTCCCTCTCTCTCACAGCAATCATCCCAGTGATGACAGATTTCATTTACAATGCTGCAGCCAGCAGTGATCCCTACTGAGGCTGTGATGTGTGGTTTGTGCCTTGTCTCACCAGTGTGAGTGAGTGTGGGCCCTACCCTGGAGTCACCTGGGGCACAATGAGGAATCTGACCTTGTTGACCGCTGCTGCAGTCACACTAGCCACTGTCTCTCTCTCTCTCACACTCTCACACACACACGTGCCTGCCTACAGATGGATTCCTCTCTTCAACGACATTTGGCATTAATCCCAGTAATTCCTTCAGCCAACGGAAAATGAGCGAATTTCTATTTCTGAAACTGACCTACTTAAAGGACAAAGTAGAAGACAGCATGTCTCGTGATGGATAGGGTCTCACACTTAATGTAACCCTACTGATATGTTCAGATATACTGTATCTACTGTATCAAATTGTCGTGCAATATATGGACATGACCTCAATAACGTTTCAGATGTTAATAATATTGCCTGTTGTTCATGTGTGTTGCTGACATAAGAAAGTTACCCATGTTGTACTGCGGAATAAAAATAATTATTCTGACATTAATTTCGTTTATCGCAATTATTTCTTGTAGAATATTTCACCAAACAAAAAAAGTTATCGTGACAGGCCTAGACATGTCACTATAGGCCTGAAACTAGTCATCGGGGTCTTAATCCAGAATGTTCCTGCCACATTGTTAGTAGGCAAACCGGTTAAACACCATAACATCCCAAACATTAAAATCATGCTAGAAAAAATATCAAGTTAACACTCAAAAATGCAAATCAACCACTTTACCAAGAGTTCTCCTCCTATCAGTTAAATTTAGGCCATATTTGATTAGTGTGTCAAATAATTATGGGATTATCCCAGTCACAAAATAGTGGAATTTTATCGGTTTAATCTCGGCACACAGTGGGTTTGATGAGGGCGCTCACCCAATCAATGTAATCCCAGAGGCCTTTGCTGACCAACAGATAAAAACCCTGACCCAACACCCTTGGATTATTTACCCAGGCACAGGGGGAAGAGAGGGGGAATCGATACAACATAGTATCACAATATTTCCCAAGGAAATACTGTATCGATTTACGGACGCCAAGTATCGCAATTTCATTATCATATAAATAATAATAAATAATATAAAATGAGAATTTAACTTGGTGTATACAATCAGTCAGTCGTCTTGACGATCACATTTTGCAGCAATGCCATTTTTTGTGAGATTAACAAACCGATGTTCACAAACTTTTCCTTTGGGGACATAATTTGAAGTCGGAAAAAGTAATACGTTGCTAAATATCGCAACCTTTTTAAAATTGCAATAATATTGTATCGTGGCATAAGTATCGTGATAATATTGTATCGTGGAGCTTCTGGTGATTCCCACCCCTACCCAGGCATGGGTTAGGACACACAGCAGTCAGTGGCCTAGCCGATTGTTAATTCATCTTCACACCATGTTATGATAAATTTGCTGTAGGACTATTCAAGGGCTGCAGGCCTAGTTTTCATAAATACATATAAATTCTGCACATCTAGGATTGTTTATTTAATAGGCTATGATACTAGTTAGGCACAGGGTACAGTAGACCATGATGCATGTTAGGTAAACGTATCTGGCCCTAAGCACACCCAAGATCTGATTCCAGATTAATTAGTCCTGCATGCTCTGCTGTATGTTATGGCATCCTACTGCTTTGATCATTATAGGGTATCATGCATAAAGTGAAGCCCGCAAATACACTGATATGCATCATGGGGTTGGCTGAGGGGTCGATGAAGGCCGTTAGCTCTGATCCTCTCTCGGTTTATATTAAATCTGACTGCTTATATCATAGGAGAATATGACAACCCACCTCATGACTAACACTAAATTGGTAAAAATGAGGTTCATATGCGATGCCTTTGGAGAAGTAGGAAGGATGGTATGAAGTCGGGTTCTCTGGCCGTCTCTTACAGGTATCTCACAGATGAATAGTGAACGTTAGATGTGGTGTATCCCCCGGTGCAGCTAAAGAAAATCACATCTAAAATTCTATTTTAGTTTTAGTTATGCTGGGAAAGACAAACATGTTATGTTATCGCACGGGTTAAGAAGAGAGTACCAGTGGAGGAGTATCCAGTGTGTCCTAGGGGACCTCTTCCTACTGCAGGGCTTTTTGATGGAAAGGATACTGACGATGCCCGCCACAGAGAACTACACACTCAGTGTACACATGCCACTGACCTAATGATTTCAAGCTCTCATCATTTATTTATTTGTATTATTGACCCTTAAGAAACCCGATAGAACTTTGTTTTCTTCTGGATATTCCTATGGCTGCTATCGCGGGTAAAGGTCTGCCCCATCCTATTATGGTCCCCTGTGATCGAAGAACATTCTAGTAGCTCTCCTACACCTGTGGTTCTCTAACACCTTGAGCTTTTCTACCTTGCTTTCAATTATTTTCCTAAAACAAATCATCATTTTTCCAATACTAGAGAAGAAGGTCCAGTGGCATGACATTTTAGTTAATCAATTTACCTCATGTAGGAATTACAAAAGTATGAATACGTTACATTCACCTTTGAGAAAGCACTGTAAAGCTTGTCAGAAAAATACTTAAACAGTTGAAGGAAAGGGAAGAACGAAGCGTCAATTGTGAACAACTTGATCTGTCATAATATACATTTACA
>JAODLL010008484.1:16221-28652 GCA_026546735.1 Forbesichthys agassizii | reverse complement strand
GCTGCTACGTTCACTGTCGCCGCTGTGAGAGCATGAACGACATGCACACCTGCAAGTGACGAGAGAGGGAGAGAGAGAGAGGACGAACCCTTCTTAAAAGACACACAAAACACACAAACACATACACAAGCATGCACCACACCCTAGCTCACTACGCAACTAAGCACACGGTCGTGGGGGAGGTGTAGAGGAGAGTGAACGACACTCGGGTGTGGGAGGGGCAAAACAACGTTGTTGTTCAATAATGCAGGCTTCTACCCCTAGCGTAGGTGCAGGTGAACGTCGAGGAGTTCGTCAACACGTGATATTTGTGTTCCCAAGAGACAGACCCCCCAACCTCACCCCACTTCAGGTTTAGGCCAGCAGAGTGAATTTGATAGGAGTTATCTTTGCAAACAATATCTTATACGGTACTTATCTTTAGTTCAAGTTTAAAATATATCCATAATATTCGTGCATACTGTGATACACACACATTTCCAGTCTACATTTCTTAGAGTGATCTAATTGTCTTTTTTGATCAGAGAACACACTGTGAATCTTTGAGTTAAAGGCAGGGTTAGTCATTCTCGAGAGACCGCTTGCTAACTTCCAGCTCAAATCAAACATTATCCCTCCTCAGTAACACTGACTCAGTATAGATTCTTTTTTCAACATGCACAGGGAACAGTAATATAGCAAAAAGCGAAGATTTTTTGGGGAATTTGACAAAAAGTGTATTAGCTTACAATATAGCTGACTATACCTTTAACACTCTCAAGCAGTCAACAGCGTGGATATTTGGTCATGAAACCATATTGAACCATCTTCAGATCACAGTGCTGCCATCTGAAATAGGTTACTGGTCAGGGTTTTGGATTTGGTGTGTGTTTTATCTTCCTGAAGTACTGATGACCTGAACTTCACTCCACAAGTGTTAGTTTTCTTGGCTTGTTCACAAATGAGTCAGATATTTAAAATCTAGCTTTAATTCGTCAGAACAATAAGACACTACATAATTTGGCATCCACACAAATCTTCATTGATCATTATTATTTGTTGTAGCTTAACAATACTGGTGGATAAAGGACTCATTTGGGAAATCAAATCTATTGACATATAAATATTTCTCAGCAATGGCAAATACTACCTTTATTTGCTTGTTTTTGCAATAAATTGTACATTTTAGATGATTTTGTCAAGTACACTAGGCACAGTACCGTAGACAGTAATCGGTGATGACTCAAATTCCGGACATTTACATTTATGTGTTTAAGTGTGTCTGTGTAAAATGAAAGTACTATTTTTGTAACTATAACTGTTTATACTTGTAAATATTAAATTATACTGTACAATGCCTTACTCGCCTTTTAATATTTGATATTAAGTTTGAGCATGCTTTTATTTATATTTTTCTTCATCATATACAGTTAATGTATGATTTGCTATCTTCCCATGCTGACAAATGTGAGAAGACCAATGAGGGACGAGAAGACGCTCTCTCTCTCTCTCTTGCTCCATCCTCCTCCCAATGACCCGCTGTGATCTGCCAGAAGTGACGACGCCACGTTAAATGCCGAGAGTTCTTTATCTTACTAAATACATACACCCTTGTAAGGTTGTGTCAGAGATGCTAGAACGTTTGTTGATACTTGATCTCGATCAAAACAAACACCTCTACATTCAATGCTATACGGTACGTGCTTTCCCCGAAGCTCTGCAGCACGTTGTTTGTGTTTCCATTTACAGAGCCAGTGTAGTAGAAACACTGGATTATCTTTTTCAGGACGCACACTGAACTGACAGCTAGTGGACCGTGAGGCGATATTATCTGAATTTGACAAAAAAGGGCTAACTTCGCTGACTCCACCTTCAACGGTGCAATAAGCTGATTTATTAGAGAAAGGAGAGGACTGCGGAAGACTATAGTCCAGACTGGGGCGGAAGGATACCGCCGCTGGCTGAGCGCCGCTGAAGGTCTTGAGTCAGCAGCGAGGAAGTTTGACCCACCGGTTTACTGTTTATACTGACAGAGACCTCTGACATACTGCACATGCAATATGTCACACACACGTGTCAGCATAACTAATGCCCTAGCAACACATAACGAAACACAACATTATCTTTGAAGGTTACTGAAAATATACATTCAGAGATATAGCTTGATATTGTTATGGTATCTTATGTCGTGTGGCTTTGTTTCTTGTAGGTCCTTGACTAAAACATCTAAGGGCCATGATAGCACTGGCTGCCCATGTGTATGTGGCCTTTAAGATTATTATATAGTGGAAGTCTGGTGAATGGTTTTATTAGGCCTATTAGCGTATTGTTGTTAAGTGCTACTCAAATCAAAGTTGATTAAGATAATGACAATTATTTTATTTACAGATCTGAGAACAGCTTTCTACAAGGGTTCATCTTATTACAGTAATGTTTTAAAACCTTTGTAGGTCAAGCAGCTGAAAGTAAACAATATAACCTACAGATGCCAGTGAGGTCAACATTAGTTGGTAATTTGCTGTTCTCTACTGCCCTCTACTACTTTATGTATGCAAATGCAGTCCACCCATGTACTCTTATCACGTCAGTTTATCCCGCTCAGATCAGTTCTACCGTTTAACAGATAATGCACGTTTTAATTGACGCTCCAGGAGAGATGGAAGAGATGTACCTGAATTGTCTTACAGGTAAATACAAGTCCAGTATCCCATCTGCTATGTAAACAATTTAATAGATGATATACATAAAACTACATCAAACACAGGCAGTGGATCCGGTCTGCCACCCACTACCACAACCTCGTGCATACAACAAACTAAATTGCACGATTAGATTAAATTAGATTTTATTTTATTTTATTTTATTTTATACTACATACATTCGTACACGGAATCAATCGGAGGAAATAATCATAAATCACAAAATGTATAGCCTAACCCTAAACAAATTAATAAATGCCTTTGTAAACTATAGCCTACCCTACATCATGATTTGTCGGTTTCAAATTCACTCAGGAGAAAAAGGACACTCACACTTTGGATATGTCTATGTATATGTGTTGAACACCCCCCTTAGTTACTAAACAATAGCAGTTAATGATAAATGCAATTATTCTTTCTGTATTGCTGATAGTAATGATGCATACACATATTCATATAAGACCCCTGCTCTAGGGTGTGTCCACTATGTGTTCATATGCCGCTAATATTATTACACTGGAGCAATATGTTTATCTTTAATTATGCACATCATCATATCAAATTATAATTTCCACACATTTCACAATTCTATATTAAATCCCCCCATTTATTCTGATGTAAAAGACATGGTATACTATATAAAAAATAATCATTTATAAAAATTTGCAGCATAACTCGGGGATTTCAAATGATGAATTTGTGTTACTGGAACTCAAATCGGTACAGGGCCTCTTTCCCTTGTATGGCTTTAATCCTCATCCCTGTTTGGCATCCAGGCCTGTCACTCAGCAGAAAGCATGTCCTCTGTGCAGCAGAAAAAGCCGACAGAGCATATTGTCTCAGGAAGAGTGTGTGTGAGGGAACAGAGGATAGTTCATCTTATTTACAATGCAGGATATCCTGCTATTCTCCCAGAACCTCTCACTAATTGAGCAATAATCCTCCCCCACCCCTCCCCAAGGTGCTGACTGAGGCTTGACTTGTGTGTGTGTGTGTGTGTGTGTGCGTGTGTACCATATAGTTCTATGGTGTGTGCATACACGTGTGTGTGTGGGTGTGTGTGTGTGGGTGCATGCGTGTGTACCATATAGTTCTATGGTGTATACGCGTGTACGTGCTTGTGTGTGTGTGAGGGAGAAAGAGAGAGACTGTTGCACAATTTGACCCTTGACACATGCACAAGTTAACATTTCCATTTATAACGCATCGTCATTATTGTCTCCATTAAGATGCGTTTACAGGATCATAGTCAATAAACTGATGTTATTTCCAAAGTGGACCCTAAAAGTGTGAAGATGAAGTGAGGGATTCCCTTACGTGACAGTGGGGCACACACCAGAGGGGAGGGGACAGGCTCTGGCACTGAAAAGGCTGACCTACTGGGTGAGAGACCACATACGTCCTGAGTCCACTCAGGGAACAGTGAGTACGGGGAAAACCTGAGGTAACGGTTGGCAAAAAAAACAACCATGGCATGTAGGAAAGATTGCAGGCGAGAGATGGGGTTGTCTTGGCAAACGATTGCTTTCGTGGTGCTATCTTGGTTTGCACTGGACGCACAGCTGGTTTGTGCAGATTCTGAGCCTAAGCAGGTACGTTTATTGTCATTTATTCATGAATTTATTCCTTAATTTATCCATCCAGCTGTGGACACATTATCACACCAATATTTTAGTGCAAGCAGAGTATTCACTCAAGAGGAACTTCTTAGGCACAAATGAAGAAATACAGTGCAGTATAACTTTTGTTTTCTATATAGTGCATCATTATATATACCTTCCATAGCAGTGAGTTATTGAGTTATTTTCTTTGTTTTACAGTAATACTAGCCTTACAGTAGCTGGGTGGATCCGATTGGGCAGATAGCAACCAATGTAATATCTCTTCCTGTTTACTTTACTCCAGTCCAGATTTAGTCAAAGTCAGCAATCCCACTCTGGTCTTGTCCAGCTGTCAACACAGATAAGCACTCTGTTCTGTAGAAAATGGTGCTATTTCCGCAGTCTTATAAAGATGATGAACATTTAGTGCTGGACAAAGACTACCGTTTGAGAGTAGTTACCACACTACAGTATGCATTTGACAATGATCATAAAGACCGCGTGGAAGAGTATTTGAAGTTAAACCCGATCAACCCATACAGGTGTTGAGTGTTTGGCTGATAAGGCACCTACTGAGGTTCAAGTTGGACAGAGTTATAAAACACATTTGCTGATGGTCAGAAAACTGCATTCTGTAACTTAAAACCTAATAGAACTGACACAGAGTTAAGGAAATGGATGTAAATACATTGAATTTTTACAGCAACTATCTGGGACCCAAAGGTGCTTTACAATAAATATATAACAGGCAACAACTATGGTAGAACAGACAATGCAACGGTAACTTGGCAACGAAGGATCAGACATAAAACAGGACAAGGCAAGGGGTACAATAGGCTTGTTTGAACAGATGAGACTTGAGGCGGTGGATGAAGATGGCAACAGATTCAGAGTCATAAATGTATTGTGGGCTTGATGAAAACTGTGTATCATTCGAGGCATGAAGCATGTGAAATAGCCTGCATGGTTTCTCTCTCATCTCCTGAATCATTTGTTGGTCACCGACAGTCATTCTGCTCCAAACCGACGTTGGTCAGAACAAGAACTTCGTGCCATTCCTGCAGCATAAGTTCTTTAATCTCTTGTCCCCTGGGCTTCATACGCAGGCCTGAAACCCTTGCACATGATTGCAAGTAAGTGAATATCAAAGTAACATTATTGTCGTTTATGCTTAGCATTTGCATGCGGTATTTAAACATAAGTGTGGACTCTGTGTGCAGGTACATCATAAAAACGCGTAGCTTAAGTCTAGCTATGGATGGCTGCTCTTTTGATTGTTACATGGAGGGGGAAGAGAAACGGTGCTGTCCTGGGTACTGGGGGATAGACTGTATGGGTAAGTAAAACAAACAGCTGCCTACACTCACCAACAACCTGCAAACTCAGTTTAAAGGCTAACTATATAACGAGGGCTAAACACAAAGCATTTGAAAGAACCAGTCAAATGCTAAGCGCGGCAGAAAGAACTCCAGAGTAAATTTAAACGAGTTCAAAGGTCGCCAGCTAAGAGTCAACACATTACAGTTTTTGCCACCTGCTTACGCACATTTTGCAGAATGTGGCTTATTGTTTCAAAACTCTAAACACAAGCCAAATACGACACAACATTTAAATATTTAACTTTTATGACAAAATGAAACTCTGCAGTCAAAACCTAATAATTCTCTTTCAAAATGACATTTTTGCAACAAAGGGAACCACACATGCACCACTTGAAGTACTCTATCAGGCAGCCACAACACACTGATTTGCTTCATACAAAACACTGCTGTCTTTAGTACTTTGTAGGCCTATACCTATTTTCTCACACAGGCTTCAGTGAAAAGATTGTTCCAACATAGAACATCTACTCACATTTCAATGAACGCAAAAAATAGAAAGGCTTCTGAAAAAAGTGTATATACTTTCCAAAATTCATATATTCATATGCTACCGAACATATATATAACGCCATTCATCTCTAATGGACCCCTATACAGCTGCTTCATGATAAGGTAAGATGCGTGCCAGCGTCGACATACTGACACTGTTGATATTCTGGAATGTTGTTTGATCAGCAATGGTTTGCTATAGGCGATGTAGGCAAATGGCGTTGTTTGCCAACACTATATTGACAATGGCTAGTTACTATTGATGGGTGAACAGACTTTCAACCCTTGGGAGGTCGTCTGGCAGTGCCTTTAGGAAATGTATTTTCCTCTTGCTCTTGCCTCTCACTCTCAGTGCCTCCATATTTGAAAGTTCTCACAAAAGAGGTGATCTTACCTGAGGTCTATTTGTAGTGCTGAGGCTGATTTGTGTTCAATTACCGTCTACGTGTTTTCATGTGTGTGTGTGCGAGTGTGTTGCCAATTTCAGGTATGTTTTGCATTGTGAATCAAAGGGTTTTCAAAATTATTAGTTTTCATTCTGGAATAAAGTGTCTAATGTAATATACAGTATTTAGTGTTTTTCAAGAGTTGTGTGTTGCAGAATTGCAAACAAAGTACAAAGTGTGGGGGTGTGGAACATGTCAGCGGTGACATCCAGAGGTGACCCACATTGTGACAGGGAGCAGGCCTCACGAGGTCAGGATGCAGTTGTGGGACCTAGGTGACTGAATAGAGGACGAGGAACACTTCCTTCCTGCCTGAGATGGAGCTCGCTCACAGCTGGGTCATCCAGGAATGTGCTGACTGAGACATCCATGAGTGCATCACAAGGCCAGAGATTATAGGCTGCTGAGACATCCATGAGTGGATCACCAGGCCAGAGATTATAGGATGCTGACATCCATGAGTGGATCACAAGGCCAGAGATTATAGGCTGCTGAGACATCCATGAGTGGATCACCAGGCCAGAGATTATAGGATGCTGACATCCATGAGTGGATCACAAGGCCAGAGATTATAGGATGCTGAGAAATCTATGAGTGCATCACAAGGCCAGAGAGTATAGGCTGATGAGACATCCATGAGTTGATTACAAGGCCAGAGATTATGGGATGTTGAGACATCCATGAGTGGATCACAAGGCCAGAGATTATGGGCTGGGGTTATAATGTGTTTATCACGTTATGCAGCGGTTGCTAAAGGGATCTGTTGGAGGCCCCAGAAGCGGTAAAGAATTGTTTTAAGACATATTATAGAATGAATGTGAAACTGTTTACATTTTCAGGTGGTGTTCACTACCTTGGCCAGTGTTTGTAATACGTGTACACACACACTTATTATAGTGTGTGCGTGTGTGCCTGCGTCTGTGTGAGAGAAGTGATACAGTATAACATACATTGTTTGGGGAGGAAGGTGATGGGTTTGGTGGTCACTGATAAAATGGAGACCAGGACAGGGACAGGGATGATGGAAGAGGAAGTGAAGTGGAGGTCAACGGGGGGAGGAGGGGGCTTAATGTCGACTCACCCCTTGGAGGTTTTATGGAAAATGTTTGTTGTTTTATATTGTGGACCTTATTTCTGAATGTGGAAACTGTTATTGTTATTGAAAATGTTATTAATATTAATTGAGTTTTATCATGTTATGCTGTTGTAACAGTTTTAGACCATGATCTCACGAGGCTACCTTTACAACAACATAACATAATAATAATAATAATAATAATATAGCTCCAGTTTGACTTTGCCGCGATAATAACTATGTACAGCTTTTGGTTCGGACCAATCAGCGTCATACTGGCGATCGTAGTTTAGGTGTGAAGTTAACCGTCAGTGACGGACAGTCTCAGTTCATCCAATCACCCACCAAGGTACTTATTTGAAAGCCCTGCCCTTTTCTAAACAGTTTCAATGGTCCTTTTACCAGATGGTTCTGTGTAACAAACCATCTGCGACTCCAGCAGACAGACTAGCTAGAGCCTCCTTGCTAGTGTAGAGTGTCCACCGTCTCACGCTGGACGTCCAGGTTTAAATTCCAGGTGCAGAATCGCAGGTTTCGCTCTTATTATGTTAATATAAACAAACACATTTCTTAACTTCCTTCCTTTCTGGGCATTTTACAGAATGTCCGGACAACGCTGCAGCACCTTGTAACCTTAACGGAGTCTGTTCTGATGGCCTTGGTGGGAACGGGACGTGCACCTGCAAGGTACGCTGTTCTATGGCAAGAGCAAGCCATATTATTATCTGATAGTATTTTAATACAGGCTAGTAGCAGAGTACATCAAAGTAATGTGTAAACTGTACTACTACTAACAATTATGGCTAAACTATGCCATTCTAATATTTGTATATTGTTATCTAATTTCTGAAAAGTATCTTGTGACCCCCTCTTCTGTATTTCGCGACCCTTCCCCCGGGGGGTCCCGAGCCCCAGTTTTAGAACAAATGTTCTATGGAATATGTGCGAAGACACACATTCTGACGGAGCATGGACTATTATTTTATTTTGTATATATTTCCAATATATTTTTGATTTAATTGTATATTGTTTCAAATGTATGGCCAATACTATAGCATCTTAACAAAATGTTTTATATTTATCTTTATATTTTCCTATGTACACAGTACAATGTAAAAAGTCCTTGCGTGTTTTGAAATAAAATGTATTATTATTAATATTATTATTATTGTTATATATTTACCCCTGTGTGTGTGTATGTGTGTGCGCGCTTCTTTGTATTCAGTTGGGCTTCATGGGAACTGCATGTGAGGCTTGCACACCAGATAGATATGGTCCCCAATGTAGCTCAGGTAACCCTGTCTAAAATGCAACCTGTCACACAGATCTTTAAATGTATTACATTGTTGATACCTGTCTTAATAATCTCTCTCTCTCTCTCTCTCTCTCTCTCTCTCTCTCTCCTAGTGTGTACATGTGTACATGGCCTGTGTAATGCTGGTTTGCGTGGTGATGGGCTGTGCACTTGCTTCTCCGGGTACAAAGGTCCAAACTGTGACCAAGGTATGAGACTCACAGCCAAGGATGTGATGGGCCTTACTGAATACACATTGGCTAAGCTTGAACATATTTGAAGGATATCTTGAGGACTCTTGCTGTATATATTGATAATAGTGAAATAGGAAAAATATGACAAAATATTATGTAAGTTTTTCCCTACTGTATTTGGAGAGCTGAACAGTTGACAATCCTATAAATGATTACTATGCAAATACCTTTATACTTTTATCATCATTGTAGTTTAAATCACCAGCAGACTATGAATACTTTTTAGTTGCAATATTGTTCAATATAATGGTGCTTGCTAATATATAGTTTCATACAGTGTGTAGAGTATAACTTACAGTATTATGGGCTGATACACAGCTGCAACTAATAATTGCTGATTCATTTGAATTGAATTAATTTGCTGATTACTTTGAATTTAATTAATTTGCTTATTAAATAATGGCACAGCTTATTAGCAGTCATTGGTAGACCTAAATGAAAGCAAACATCTTGTCAGCATTACGTTCTTCCTGGGATTAGGAGGCCCTTTCTAATGGAGGACAGTGTTTCTTTCCCAGAGCTCCCAGAATGCTCTGCTCTTGCCTGCCGGCCTAACTCCCGTTGCATGGAGGATGCCGCTACAGGAACACTTACATGCAAATGCATGCCTGGTTACCAGGCGACAGGGACAGACTGCATATGTAAGTACCACCTGTGAAGACCTGCAGCTACTTTAGCCCTAGCCTCATGATAACCATCCTGATGTTGCAAGCTACTTCACAGCGAGCATCAGTCTGGAACCCCTCTACTCAGAAGCGTTTGTTATAAAGGCGGTTCTAATTCATGTCAATGAAATGTCCATTCGATTTGGACGTCCTATCTATTGTATCACAATCAGAACATTTAAAATCAGTTAGAGCACCCGCCGGTGCAAATCAAAGCGTACGACGCGCGCTGCTGTCGTCATCTAGGGAAAAGTTTGAGCTGTATGCTAACTAAAGTGATCGTAAGCCAATGCACTTTTTGTCAAATGAACCAAATATCTCCTTGCCTTGCGCTAACGCACCGTTGTGTGTGTGTGTGTGTGCTGAAATCATAATATCCCTGGCTCCGTACATAAACAAACAAAGGGGCGAACACCGCTCACAACAGCAATGCCCTTGGCTTCCCAATGCGTTTTCATAGTGTGGGGCAGAGCTGCTGAGGGAGCACCCTATGGCAGAGGTCTTCAATGCTTATCAGGCATAGGACCTCTTGGCTGATGGAAACGCGGCACAGGGACCCCCTATCACATATGGTATACAATATTTAGTTGCCAGGCCAACAATAATGTGTAGTGCCACGTACTAAGCAATTAACATAATTATTGACAGATTTAAATACTGTATTTATAGCACACTATGGCATTGGAGAGAGAGTCTTTTTGGTTTTGATTCGAGTTCAAAGTTAGCAAGTGTTCTGGAAAATGACAGACTTTGCCATTAAGCTCTGAACGGTCGACAAACATTTTTGCATTAAGGGGCTCCTAGTCTCAGCCTCTTCCTTCCATTAGCACTATGTCACATAAGCAACGCTGTGCAGAACGTCTGTGAGCTTGACAGCTCTTTCCGAAATTGAGGAGTGGATTTTCATTGGCTGTTAGCATTGTCACTCACGAAGTCTGTAGGTGCGACACTAACTTAGTAGCCTATAGCTTATTATTTATTAATTTCAATCGTAAGCACTAAGCCTACTTATCTATCAGAACAATACCTGAAAACAGCCAAAGTCGTGTCAGTAAGTTTCACAAAACATTCCTCATTCCTCCACTCTTATCTAAAGCTGAATGCCCGACTACGTAACTCTGACTGAGTTACGTAGTTGGTTAATGTGCATGTCAATCAAAATACCTTTCTTGTCAAGTAGGCGGATCTTGACGCAGTTATTAGTGTCCCAGACTTTACGTAAGTAAAGGCTGGCTCTGCGAGACTAAGGGGCGGATCGTGGAGCGGCGTATTCATAGCTGTGTGTCACTGTGTGCCAGCAATAAACCCCTGCCTGCAGAGAGTGTGTGACGTCCACGCCACCTGCCTGCACTCTGGACCCAACCAACACACATGTGCCTGTAACCAGGGCTACAGCGGGGACGGCCATGTGTGCATGCCCATAGATCCGTGTCAGAGCCACCGCGGTGGCTGCGTCGCAAGGACGACCAACTGTGTGTATGAAGGCCCTGGCAAGGTGCGTGCATCTGTGTGCGTGCACGTGCGTGTATCTGTGTGTGTGCGTGTGCGTATGCATTTGCGTGCGCGTGTGCACGTGTGAGGTTAAAGTTAGCTGGGTGAAAGTTTTTATACTGAAGGCCATATTTAAGGTTTTATACCTATAGTAGTTTTACTGCATGTGCTGAATTGTAGCTGTAAATATGCTGTAACATCTCAAACATTTAAAGCGTTACTTCACCCCAGCTCTGAGCCTGACTCCGCCCATTGCCAAACTTGCAAATAAGTAGTCAAGGAGCTGAGTGAGGAGAGGGGAGGGGCTTAATATCAGTTGGTTTTGATGGCGCACGAGCCGACCACAAGTACGGTCAAAAGCAAGCCAGCCAACCTCGGGCGACATTAAACTGATATGACGTGTAGAGCCGTCTTCAAGCCGTAACATCCAGATTTGTATAAAAACTAGTATTTTGTCAATATCAACACCGGCATTTATGTGTCTCATCACAGTTCCTATACGTTTATAGATCAAAAAAATACAATTTTAGGATGCTCAATCTTTAATTGATAGTAAAAACAAAGCCTCAGCAAAACCAACAGAGCTACATTTGACACCTTGCCTTTGTTAACAGTAGTGAGGAATACACAGTATGTGCGAATACATTTACTATTAAGTAAATTAGCAGACACTTTTATCCAAAGCGACCCACGATTGTGTTGCGTTGTAGTCCCTTTTGTAGTCCATTAGGCTACCATGTTAGCATACGTAAGGGTTTGTGCTTGTGTGTCCTGTAGTCGCACTGCGAGTGTCTGCCTGGCTTCACCAATCTGGAGGACGGCGTGAGGTGCAGCCTGGCTGACGCCTGCAGACCAGATTCCTGCCACAAGAACGCCAACTGCTCCACTGTGCAGCCGGGAACCGTAGAGTCAGTAGCTTTACATTAGTTTACGTGTTACTCATGTGTTACTTAACGTGTTACTCATGAGTTACCGAACATGTTACTCATGTGTTACTTAACGTGTTACTCATGAGTTACCGAACATGTTACTCATGTGTTACTTAACGTGTTACTC
>JAODLL010008484.1:0-16121 GCA_026546735.1 Forbesichthys agassizii | reverse complement strand
ACATGTAACTCACATGATACCCCATGTGTTACGTGTTCATGTCTGCAAGGCTGACTTGACATAAATGTGCTTATGAAATATTAAAACTAGTATTTCATGTCTAATACAAGGGTCAAATGTGGGCTTGTCATATGTGGCATTGGAGGTTATATATCACCCGTGTTACAACATCTAATGGCACTCTACGATTGACACAACATAGATATTGATGTCGTATATATTTCTAACTACATTACCCATCTCCTTTATACTGTAGCTGCACCTGCCGTCAGGGTTACCTTGGTAATGGCAAGGTGTGCTACGGTAACATCATGGAGCGCCTGATCGACCTCAACACGGAGCCCGGGAGCAAATGGGCGGGTCAGCTGGGTTTTGCCATTAAACTCTTCAGTACGTGTACTACGGCAAGCTGTGTCTCTGAGATGTTGCACATTTGTGTGGTTGTACTGCATGCCAGTGGAGTGGCCACGCAGGGCACACCTTCTCATATACTGTCTCTATGTCGACAGGCACTCTGTCCTGGCCCTTGAGCAACTTAGGGCCTTTCACTGTTTTCGTCCCAATCAACAAGGGCTTCGGGGGCAATTTGGTGAGACGATCGAGTGACCAAATTGCTATACATGCTGCCTTAATTTAGTGTATGTTCTATGAGTGTAGGAGCTATGCTGCAGACAGGACGAACAAAATGTATCTTCACTGTTTTTAAATATCCATCCTATGTCTGTGTGTAGACCAGCATGTTGATCGGGTTTTTCTCCGTTCTGTCTGAGGTGAAGAATTCCATAATGGCTGATGCCTCCCAGGCAAAGTACTTGTGCAATCTGCACACGGCTGCCGGAGAAATTACCTTTGACACGCTGAAGATAATGGACGTCTTCTACATGCTCACCGGCAGAGGTTGTGAGCCAGACACAACCGAAGGGGTGAGGGGAAATAGTCAAACCATGACGCATATATTTTTAAGATAGGTGTATTTATTAGGCCTGCTATATTTACCTGGATGAAATAAATCATTTATTTAAGCCATGTCAAGAGTTTTATTAACAGTATTTTAGCTAACCCTGGTAAAACTCGTCTGCTTTATGTTCCTGTTTCAGTTAATATGCACATTACCTTCTAGATGTCATGTTTTTTAAACCCTTCAAATGAGTTAAACCTTCATGCAGGATCAAAACACAAAGATTCGCATGTATGGCAGCAGAAAGAAGGGCACTATCATTGACTCTGATGTGATTGCATCTAACGGAGTAATCCACATCATTAACAAACTGATCGACACTGTCTCACCCACTTTGGAGAGTCAGAAAGAGGTACGCACGCACGGGCACGCACACATACAAACGTGTGCACACACACACACACACACACACACAGTACATCCTTGCACCACAAACCACATGCTGTATACTAACTAGCTAGCTTGCATGCATGCTTTAACTGTTAATTCTGTTTATTTTTTGTGTCTCTATTTTCTCAGGAGAACCTCATGAAGATTCTTGTAGATAATGGAAAATTTGCCCTGTTTGTAAATTTATTGAAAGTATGTAATTATGTATATAATCTATATGTACCACAATCCAGTGTTATAATATACTGTATAGGTAATTCAGTCATTTATATATATTTTATATATGATATTATATTTTACCAAACAGAATAATATTCCAATTTCCTTCCATACTACTGCATGACCTGCATGATTCCAGAACTCTAAAATCTTAAAAGAGAAATGTACATGCATTCAATCACTCTTTGCTACGCAGAAAGTCAATCTGGCTTCGTTGATGGATTTGCCTGGGCCGTACACTGTCTTTGCTCCCACCACCATAGCTTTCAACTCTATGCAGACAGGACACATGGAGTATCTTGTCTCTCCTGAAGTAAGGAGGCTGTGTACACTCACACTACATGTGCTGCTTCCTAATTGTCTATGGGCAGTATCACGTGGAGACCTGTGATAGGTAACCTCTTTTTTCTAATACCCCAGGGCCACAATAAACTGGTGGAGCTCATAAGAAACCATATTGTTCCGTCCTCCAGTGTGAGTATTTTATTTCTGTGTATTGTATATTGTCATGCCTTTTGCAATGTATTTATGGCAACATTCTAGTTATAATGGCCTTATTATGGGTTCTCCTATATAAACATATGGAATGTTATTGTAAGAACGCAATAGTGGGTTATTGTGTGATCCATGTATTTACATGGTACAGTATGAATACACTTTAATAACAAGGATGTCTTCTTTAATGCCTATTTTCCATCCCATATCTGAAGCTGGAGATCTATAACGCCGTGTCAAGCCCCAGATATGTCACTATGGCCAACCAGGTTCTGTCAGTTAACGTGACAAAAAATGTAAGTATTGCATGGAACAATTATGTCAATAATATTCTCTATAGGACTTTGTGCCACTAGATTTTACACACATTGCACCATCATTTCAGACCACAACAAATGCTCTGTGGGCCACACACTCGGCTAGCTCAGCTATGAAAACATACCACATACTGTAGGAGCATGTTTACAATGCACATAGGGAGTGTTCTGTATTTCTCTGCTCAGGACACACTGTGTTAATTGTTTGCTTCTATATTAATGAAATAACAAGACAAAAAATGTAGCCTCCCATTTAGCTGGCTGCAGAGAGAGTGGTGAGACTATTGAGACTCTTGCCTAGTTCACATGTACACGACTATATTTAAATACGTATCTTTTTTTTTACACGGTTTGGCCTTTTCTACACACAGTGCATACGATCACTAAAGACGGAGTTTTAGCAAAACAAAAATGTTTAAAAACTCTGCATTCAGTGGTGTAGACAGGGAAGACTCTAGAGTTTATGGCTTGTAACGTCAGCGTTTGATCCGGTATCTGCTTTGTTTACATGCTGTGTCTTTCTTCACAGGCTTGAAAGCATGCAATTTCGTTTGTGTTTTAAAACATTGCTGTATGGACAGGATTTCTTCTCTTTTTTTTTAATCTCTTTTTTAAAATATATCTGTGTACGTGTGGACTAGGCATCTGAGAGCTGACATATTAGAGATGGATGAGGAAACATTAATGGCCAAAAAGAATGCCTCCTCAGTAGCTTGGAATTACTGTTCTTGTACCAGTCCAATATGATATGTTATTAATATATTTATATGAATTTACCCATAACCTTTGTGTTTTTACATTGACTTTTTACATTTTGAAATTACTATCATCAACATCACATTTTATCCAAACCGTGCACCCCTAGTACCGCTAGTTTACATCCACATGGGGAATTGAGCATACCATAATCATTAGCTGTTAGGTCGACAAGCAGATTATTACACGTTTCAACACTTCATCAATCCGTGTGTGTGCACCCATTACACACATACAGGGTCGGGTTGTCATCAATGGAGTGGTTGTACTGGATGCAGATGTGGAGGCAAAGAACGGCCGCCTTTATTCGTTGGGCGGAGTTCTGATCCCGCCATCCATTGAGCCGTTGCTTCCCCATAGGTGTGACATCACAGAGAACAAGACTGTTGAGGTAACACAGCAACAGCTTTCCTCTAGCATCACATGCGTTATGTATCTCTGACTCTGACCCTCTTCGAATTGATCGTGCGATGGCAAACAGGCATATACTGCAGCATGTGTTTTTATGTCTGCATGTTAAACTGATCTGGCCCGTGGTCCTCACAGAGGTCCCTGTGCTGTAAGGGCTTCTATGGGCCAGATTGTAGACCCTGCCCCGGAGGATTCAGCAACCCCTGCTCTGGCAATGGCCAGGTCAGACACTGTGATGCTTTACATTTGTGCCATTGTTAACCTCAGCCTGGTTTAGACCATCATTTCTCATTCATTTAATTTGATGTATTTATCCGCTTTCATAAAACCCCAATATTTGAAACATAGATCAATTTCAGCAATTAGCATGTCACACAATTCCATCAAAATAGCTAAGGTTCAGTATCATTAATAAAACAAATGTATTTATTAGAAAAAATGTTTTTACTAACATGAATAAACTGCAGAATATATATAAATGGATTATGGCCTGCTAACTGTACAACCCTAATATCTTTAGCAGTGTGGCATTGTAATGCAGCTTTGTCACATCAGAACAGAATGAGTGCTGCTTATTTAATATGTATTATTTAATAATTACGTTGTGTGTGCCTTGTGTGAGTCAGTGCATGGAGGGACTCGAGGGGAATGGGTCCTGTATCTGTGCGCCCAACTTCAGTGGCTCACGATGCCAGTACTGTGCCAACCCCAACAGATACGGAATCAAGTGTGACAAAAGTATGTCTACTGAGGCTTCTTTGACGGTTAATCAACTGAAATAAATATCATTAATTGTTAGTAGAGTTTGTGGAACTATTTCAAATTTTACTCACAAGTCCTCAACACAGCATTTAAATATGATATTCTTAACATTACAACAGCAGCAATTTTATTAAGCAGTTTTACACAATATGCCACATGATGTTCATGTGAATGTGAATGTCATGCATGTACAAACAGTGCACGTGTCGTCTCCCCCCCCCCCCCATCCTTCCCCTCCAGCCTGCACATGTATCCATGGCATGTGTGAGAACCGTCCCGAGGCAGACGGGCGGTGCAAACTGGGCTCCTGCCTGCCGGGATACGTAGGCTTGTACTGTGAACGTCAAACCCAGGTCTGTGGAACCCCGGGCCAGTTCTGCCACGGCCATGCCGACTGTGACTTCAATGACGGGACAGCAAAGTAATGGAGTTACTATTTAAGAATGTTTGAGATGTGTGGGATTAATGTGTTTAAAATGCTGTAGCGATATTCCCGTGACAATGGTGTGTTACATGTTTGTAAATACGCGACAATGTAATACCTCCCTAAGGCCAATCCTGGTGTTGTTGTAGGTGTATATGTCAGCCTGGGTATCAGGGCGATGGTATCAATTGTGTGGAGAGAGACCCATGTGCCCCACCGCTTCGGGGTGGCTGCAATAAAAACGTGAGCTAGAAGCCAATTAATTTCTATGTTACAGAACATCTGCACCTAGTGAAAAGACAAACTGGATAAACTGTACATGTATTCATTGTGTGCTTTCTCCTCTTGTGTGGCTCCCCCTGTAGGCCAAGTGCATAAAGACAGGACCAGGCACACGCACTTGCCAGTGTCTGACAGGATGGAGGGCCGATGGGGACGAATGCCAGCCCGTCAACAACTGTGATAATCGTGACAGAGGAGGGTGCCATGACAACGCCACCTGTGTCTATGTAGGACCAGGCCAGGTATAATGTGACTCCGCGCTATATTAGGCTACTGTAACAAAGACCTAACACCATACAGGACAAGAGAAGGGGTTCTAATTAGGGGTGCACGATATTGACCAAATGTGATATTGATCAAGAAAATTGCAATATCAATATTAATTTAGATATTTTAAAACCACAAAGGTTACGGGAAAAGGAATTAAAAGCTTTAAGTCAAAGCAGTTGCTAAGCTTGTATGTTACACATAGGGTTTTTAAGCAACAGTTCACTTTTAAGCGCTAATGTAATGTAATCTGTCTGTTTTGAAACCGTCAGAGCGACTGCATCTGCAAACCGGGTTACAATGGCAACGGGAGAGAATGTGAGGCAGCCAATCAATGTGTGTCCAAAAATGGAGTGTGCCATTACTTGGTGGGTGACAAGAGGACATTGGCAGCTCAAAAATGACCAATATTGTCAGTTTGTGTGGTAAAATCCATTGGCGACTTAAAACCCTAAAGGTGAATTGTCTCTTCAGGCCAGTTGTCGCTTTCTGTCTGGTCAGTGGACCTGTGTGTGTGACGATGGATATGTAGGAAACGGTGTGGTGTGCTATGGCACATTTGAACAGGTCAGTGATTTGCTGTACAGCCATTTGAAACACACCCACCTTCGTGGATGCCATTTAACTTGTTGCAGTAAACCTATGTGCCTCTAGGAACTGATCGCTCTCCCAGAGGCCGCAGCGTTCCTCAAGTGGATGACTGTGAGTACGACAGAGAAACGTCACATCGTGGGGTGGTGTGTTTGTTTGCACTGCCAATGTTCACGTCTGTTTGTCTGCCAATCCAGGACACGGGGGTGAACCGGCTTCTGTATGAGCAGAACGTCACCCTCCTGGTGCCGACTTCTGAAGCCATTGATCGAATGAGCGACGATGACAAAAACTTCTGGACAACAACGGGCAACCTGGCCAGCATTATGAGGTTATAACGGTGCAGGCTGCTAGCATTAGCAACAAAAGCTTTTGTTTAGTTGTTTCATGTTTTCATTTTACTGTTATAAGAAAATGTATTACCTGGAAATGTACAGATTTCATAATTGGTTAGATATGGATCAAAAGAAGCAGCGACAGGCACTCGTGCAGTGCTGTGGGCTTTATGTGACTTTTATCAAGCATTTTGATTCTTCTTTATGGCAGAAATCACATACTACTTGGGAACTATCCATTAACCTCCCTGAGTGACACTGCACAGGTCACCACCCTTCTCAATAAAACACTTAACGTTTTCACCACAAGCAAGGTGAGAAAGCATTCATGACTACCGGGAGTATTTTCTATTTGAATGATATTGACCATAATATGTGACAACTGTGGAAAAATGAACCCCACACATATAGACTACATGTGTACATTTCCCGTAACATTGTGGTACAATTAGTCTACAGTTATTGGTGGAGCTGCAATCCTTACAGCAAATGTGGTTGCCCAAACTGGATGGATTCACATCATCGACAAGGTAAACTGCTGCTATAGAACAAAGAAAACAATACAGTATAACTGCAGGCTGTGCCTTGTGTGAAATGAAGTATTTGAAAGCCATTTGTAAATGTTGAATATTTCCAAATGATGACCGTCAACTTAATACTACTATTAGTTTTGCTTCAACCTAGTTCCCGTGGGGTAGCATAAAATGCTAACTAAAAACAATTGCCTTACTATGAATATACAAAACATTGCTAGTAACGTTTTCCCCTCAGCTAACTGTCCAGTTGATATCTTCCACTTCTCGTGGCTGCAGGTTTTGATTCCAGAGCGGTCACTCAGTGCAGGGCTCCTGGAGATCCTAGAGCTGAGGCCCGAGTTTTCTCTCTTTAGAAGTTACCTAATCGTACGTACAGACCCAACACTGTTACTAGCTAACGACACTCTACCGTACAAGAATGCTAAGAATGCTAGTTATTATTAATATTATTATAACTATTATAATGTAAAAGCTGAAAGGGAAAGGCACCATCTCTTATTGGAGAAACAATCTACACCAGTACACAGGCCTTTCTACCAATTTATTAATATATGTTTTCATCGCATAATACTTTTTATACATTTGATGTACATTTATTGCATTCCCGTCCTTTTCAGCAATATAATTTGACCAATGAGATTGAAGGAGCCAATGAATACACAGTTTTTGCTCCTACGGACAACGCTATCAGGGACTTCCTCAAAAACACCTCTGCAACCGCTATGGTACATATGCTCGTCGGTGTTGTGTTACAATTTCTCTCTTCTGTGTTGTTTTTTGGACCACAAGGTCCATTTCAGTTCCTTTAGATTAACACGTGTTGTTGCTATGGTTTTTATTAAAGCCGGAACAGTGCAACAGATTTTTAACCGATTTCACATTTTCCTTTCCATATCATGACCACTGAGCGATGTGTGACCTGTGAACGTTTCGTTGACAGGACCTGAACACAACACGCTATCACATTATACTGTCAGAACGATTGGTTAACACAGACCTGCAGGCTGGCGGCCACAAGGAAACAATGCTGGGATTTTCACATCAGCTGGGCATCTTCCCTCGAGAAGGAAAGGTACCTGCCTGGACGGTTCTAGTCTCAGCCTCTTCCGTCTATTGTCACATAAGCAGCTCTATGCTGCACGTCTGATACATCGGCCCCTGTGAGCTAGACACTTTCAGGAAGTGGGGTTGTAGATTTTCATTGGCTGTTAGCAGTCATTCACACGTCTGTACACACTGTCAATCTAGTGCACTGCACGTATAGAATGTAAAGCAGTAACCGTAGCTTACTTATTTGAAGTGTAACTAATTCCTAAAATGTGTTTCTGAGCTGGTGTTAATATTGCCAAAATTCCCATTTTTTTATAAAAATCTGCATTTTATGTGCTGAAAAAAGAACTACACGTCATATTCGTTAAAAATCACGACACAATGTTAATGTTAATGGAGGGTCCCACTCTCAGCCCCTCCCCTCAGATCCTTGACGCATTTTTCAAAGTTGTAGTGGGCAGAGTGAAGCTCAGAGCTGGGGCGCAGCTAAAATTTAACATATTTGCAGTACATGCAAACAGCCAAACTCGTGTCGTCCCACAACAATTTCTCAGGATAAGTGTAACGTCCAACTTGGTCATTGAGCTACTGCATGTAGTTGGTCGTCGTGCATGTCAATCAAAATACCTGCCTCTTCCAAGACTTTCCGCAAAGTGAAGGATGTCTCTGTGAGACTAAGACTGTCTAATGACTGAATTAACATAGCAGCTGCATTGTGTATTGCAATCGGAACAGTAATCACCTCCTTTTACTATATACTCCTCTCTAGTTATATGTGAATGAAGCCAAGCTCAACATGTCTAACATTATGACTGGAAATGGGGTGATCCACAGCCTGTCGTCAGTGCTGGAGATCATGTGGAACCGCTGTGACACACAACAATACAAGGAAATTAGGGTAAATTATTAAAACATATGCATGCATCAGTTAAAGGTATGCTCCTCCCTACTCATCTTGACTAAAATCAAGAAGTGCACCTTTAACCTAATTAGGAAAAAAGAAAAAGCTCCCTCAACATATTGAAGCCTACTCATCTTGACTAAAAGCCTGTTTCATTCAAAGGGCCTCTGTCAGCCATGTGCAAAACCTGCGGGGAACGCCTGCCCCAGTGGATCAGTTCTAAAGGTGTGTGTGTGTGTGTGTGTGTGTGCGTGTGCGTGTGAATTCCAATCTTACCTATGTAACGATAACCCCTCCTGTCCCCCTGCAGAAATCATATGTGGAGGCGAGGTGCAAAATGCGCCGTGTCGAAGCAAACTTCGAGGTTATTTCCCGCACTGGCTGCCGTGCCATCTGTATGCAGAAAAACATTGTACGTGGTAGAACATTACTCACTGAAATGCATACGCGTCTATGTAAATGTGAGATGAATAAAGAGTTCTGATGCAAATGTATATCTGAGAAAAATTAGCTATTTAAAACAGCAATATTGATTTGGTTTCTATATTTGTGTTCTATAATGTCACCTTTATTGCATTGAAAAAGTCTTAGCTGAATAAAAATGTAAATCTTATAACTAATTTAAAAACAAAAGATGGACTTTTGTCTACAAATAAATAAACGTCCATAAGTCCTTGCCTGCCTGGTTGTCTCCCGTGTTAAGCAACGCTAACAGAAATGTACCTGGTTCGGTGCGGTGTCACAGGTACGTAAATGCTGCAGCGGTTTCTTCGGGCCACACTGTGAGCCGTGCCCAGGCCTGAAGGGACAGCCATGCTACGGCAACGGCGTGTGCTCGGACGCCGGCGTCTGCCAGTGCAACCCAGGCTTCATTGGCACGGCCTGTGAAGACTGCCTGTCGGGCAAATATGGCATTCACTGTGATCAAGGTGTGATGTTTAACAATGGAATGCTCAGCCGCTCAGAGCCAGTGAGATGCTACATATTAGCCCTTACTGTCACCTTAATGATTTTCATTTTCATTTCATTCATAGACAAACAAACAAACAAGCAATTTTCTTTCTGTTTCTTTCGGCAGTGTGTATGTGTAAAAATGGCCGGTGTAATGATGGCGTGCAGGGTGACGGGATGTGTGAATGCGACGTGGGATGGAAAGGCATCCTCTGTGACCAAAGTATGGAACATGAATTTTAGCCTGAAATGTTAGCGCTGCTAAATGCTAGCTCCCCTGCTGAGACTGAGCTATCTGAGCTGTTTCGTTGCAGAGATAGACTCCAAAGAAGATGAGTTCTGTGGTGCTAACATGTGCCACACCAGCGCAAAGTAAGTATTAGCCTACAGAAACCCAAACATTTCACTTGTTTTGTTTACAGAATGAAGCAATGTATGAATCTCTCTCTCTCTTCCCCCTTCCCTCCCATTATTGTAATAGCTGTGTGATCAGGGTGTCTAGCTCACAGTGCATCTGTGTGGCAGGGTTTGAGGGTAATGGCACTTACTGCAAAGGTAAGAACATCTCCTCATCCCTTCCCCTCCAGAGTTCCAATATTCAGTCCCAGCTCTCTGAAAAAGAACAATATAGTGGATATAAAATGCTTGTGACATAATACTGTAGTGTGCTGAGTGTGAGCATGTCGTTTTAAGTCATAATGTTTAGATTGTGATCTGTTAATGTGTAGTCCATATGCGTGCGTGTGTGTGTGTGTGTGCACGCGCAGCCAAAGATGTATGCGCGGTGAACAGAGGCGGGTGCAGTGAGCACGCTGTATGTAAACGGACCCTGCCAGGCCGCAGGGACTGTGTGTGCAGCCCTGGATATTCTGGTGATGGCCTGGTGTGTGTGGGTGAGTAGCTGGCTAGCTCCCCTCAAGTTAAAGGTGTAGTCCGCTAAATGTAAGCTAATACACTTTTTGTCAAATTCAAAAAATATCGCCTTGCATTTCGTTGGCTTACCATTCTGTGTGTGTTGAAAAAATAATCTGATAGATCTACAAAGCCCTGGCTCCGTAAATATGGACATAAATAAAGTAGCAAACACCGCTCGTATTAACAAAGTCGTAGTACTACGTTTAGTTTCAAAATGCGTTTTGACGTGTGAGGCAGCGACGGAGGAGCGATATATATGATTTTGACAAAAAAAGGTGCACAGATTTTAATTACCACATTTGTCCAGCAGGACAGCAATCTAAACTGAAAATAACGTAAACTTCATTTTTTACAATTTTAATTACAGTAATAATCATTATCAATTAATTTAAGAAATGTAAAATGTAAAGCTTGCTGGTAGTCCCTTCAGGATCTTGTGATTAAGCCAATTGATTATTGCACACTCAAATTTTGATGTATTATGCAGTACATTTATAGGCTAACTTTACTCGTTATATAAAAACAATCATTTTGGGCAGCAATAATCCTCACATACGCAACATGCTGGAGGGACCTGAGTGTGAAATTTGTTTCAAGATAGACTGTTGTATTTTTCCTCTAGAGATAAACCCCTGTCTAGAGGGAAATGGAGGTTGCCATGCCAATGCTGAATGTATTCACACTGGGCCCAACAAAGTAAATCCTAACAATTATGTATCTATGTTCTGAATAGTTAGTCAGATAATTGGTGATGTACTATATACTGTACATCAATAACAGCATCATCATTTTCACTTTTTAAGCATCGTATAATAGATGTTTTTATAGTTTTCATCTCTAATCTCTATATAGACATCCTGCACATGCAATTCTGGCTACTCAGGAGATGGACAGACTTGTAAGATAATTGACCTTTGTAAAAAAGTAAGCAAACTTTCTTCATAATAAGCCCAGTTTAAGATTGTATAGTCATCAACACCACTGTTATAGCAGAGAGTGTCCGGTCCAGCTTGCGTAACGCTGCCTTTGTTATTAGCAGTTACATGGAGGGTGCGACAGTAACGCTCGGTGTGTCATGACTGGCCCAGGTGCGCGCACATGCACGTGTGTCCAAGGCTACAGAGGAGATGGCATCGCCTGTAAAGGCACAGTGGGGAGGGTAAGGCATGGAGGTCATAAGGTGACCTTCACAGATGTGAATGCTCACTAATCTTTTCCCATTCTATTCTAGGAGCTCATCGTCAACAGGCTTAATGACTTTGTTATTGACACGGTGGTAAGTGACCATAGTGAAGATCACTGGCAAAAACATTAGTAAATGTAATGAATACACATAAATGTAATTAAAGTGCCTAACATGGATTTTCTTGTTGCTGCAAACTTGTTGTTAAATATTGACATTTTATATTCAGGTGGTTAATGTTAACCTAAGAAGTCGGGGCCCTTTCACGGTTTTCGCTCCCTCTGCAGAGGCTTATGCAAAAAATCCCCAAAACAGGGTGAGAATTGTCTCCATTCAAGTGTCAACTGTTGCTTTCTATGACTGTAGCAATGAGCTCTGTAGCTGAATAGAGGTGTGAATAGAAATTTGCTTGACGTGATTGACCTAGGTAAGAAGCAAGGCAAATCAGAAGATTGTGGGCAACATTTTATGGAACCACATCGTAATGTGCCACATTCTCACGGCCAGTGACTTGACCACACCCAGAAACATGACCAGTGTGACAGGCGGACTCCTGACAACCTCTTTCTCTCAGGTGAATTTGCGCTTATTAATGTCGAAATACATTTTTGACTTTTAACACAAGACAAAAAATTCACGAAATAAACAGTATGTTTGTGTATTTTAACCACGTCTTGCACATTGTTCTGCAGGGGTCCATCTTTGTCAACGAGGCTAATGTGACCTACAGCGATGACCTGAGCACCAATGGCATTATACATGTGATCGATAGGATTCTGGTCCCACCCAAAATGGCGAACAAAACAAACATTCCAGTACGTCCAATACTAAAAACCCGATGACCTGCATCACAGTAATAATAAGAAGACTAATTCAGTTTATATGAACAGTTAAACTGGGAATGCTTAACCATTGGTATCCCTCTCTCACTGTCAACGTAGCTCAAGCAGGCAGGTATCGATGGTTACAATACCTTCTACAAGTTGCTAGAGGTGAGTGATGTATAACTTCAAATACTAGCATTGTGGCTTAAAGGAACTACGTAGATGCACCAACATCTCAGACCAGAACAAATGCTTTGTGGGCCACACACAAACACACACACACATGCACGCACTAACGCAAGCGCGGCCGGACCCTCAGTGACAAACATACATACATACATCAGATTACTCGCATTACAACATAAAAAAGTGAGTGTGGATTTTCTTATCAGGATGCAATTACTCCATTAAAACTTTATATAGAAAATGGTTGTTTGCTGCAATAGTAATTTTGAAAAAAAACAACTATTAAAGAGACAGCTAAATTCTACACTCCTCACCCCCAAGAGTCAAATGGATCCATGACGTAAATAAATCAACTTTACTCGGTGTGTTCCTGGCAGGACACAGGTCTGACGGAGATGCTGAACGACTCCGCCTATCAGCCGTTCACTGTGTTCCTGCCCTCGGACCCGGCCCTGGCCTCTTTGCAGCAGCAGCAGAAGGACTTTCTGTACAACCAGCAGAACCGAGCACAGCTGGTGGAATACCTGAAATACCACATCATCCCTTACCAACAGGTGCTGTAGCAGGGCCGCACAGTGACACCAGCTGTTGTAGGCCGTCCTGATCTGCTCTCACTGTGTTTAACGTTGTGAACGTGGCTCCTTCCACATTCAGGTGCATGCCTCAGAGCTAGTGTACATGGACTCAGTCAGGACACTCCAGGGCTCCCAGCTCGCGTTCAGTTGCGGAGGATTGGATAACATTGTAAGTGTGCTTTTCATTTGGCTCAGTGAATGAATGGAGCAAGCACTGCTACTCCCTGAACACGTATCTCTGTCTATAATACCTTCCTCGTGATATTCCATGTCATAAGGAAGGGATTTTGAATAGTTATCAGTGATTCGCACTGTTAGAACAATGGCATTAAAGGGGACAAATTATGTAAAGGAATCTTCTTGTCAGGGCTTTCAGTGCTACATATGGCTACCTTGAGTGTCTACCAATCCACACAAGTTGAAATCAGACAATTCAGTCAGTTGTTTCTTTCGGCAGCCTATGTCTGCAGGCCATTCAGCTAGCAGTATTGCTTTTGCAAGGCGTTTGACATGCGAAGCCCTTCATTTTAATAATACCACCCCCTCCATCTTCACCCACGGGTTAAAAACTACTTTTGCAGACATGCCATGATTCATTGTCTTCACTGTCTTGACAGGGAGAGATCTTCATTAATTTCGGAAAGTGCCGGATTATCCAAAGGCACATTTTATTTGACCAGGGGATGGCCTATGGGATTGACTGCCTGCTGAACCCCCCAAGCTTGGGCGGTCGCTGTGACGTACAGAAAACCATGGAGCACGAGGTAGGATCTCCTTCTGGCATCATGGATTGTGGTTGGCCCATGCATTCTTACCATGTTCCACGCAGGCTATGTAAATGTAGCCTCGCTCCGCTCAATTTGTTTTGCTGAGATAATATATGGTCTGGAAACCCTGTTGTCATTAACGTCTTCACAGCCACGCTGGTGGCGGTCAAATCAGGGTGGGTTAGTGAGATGACGACGTCAAGCGTAAAATGCTAACCAATCACACAAAAAATCGGATATTTGTCACATCGAGAATAGCTGCTCACATTCACCCTTCTGCCAATAAAAAAATATATTTATAGACATGAATACCAATTAGTATGATTGTATGGACATAAACGATATAACACATGGACATTATGATGATAATTTGTTTTTGTGAATGACCGAATAATGCATTGCAAGAAATTCTGGGATGGCATCCTTTCCTTTCGTAAAGGATGATCAAGTGTACCCTATGCTAAAGGATGTAATAAAAACAGCATTGGACATTTATATAGCATTTAAAGGATTAAAACAGCTTGTATCATGGCTTCGACAGATTGTTCTTGGTCATTCACTCAGTTCCTAAGCAAAACTGACTATTTGGATGCAATTTAGGTCACAGTTCTGACGTGCCTTTCTTATTTCAGATGGATTGTGGGTCATGCAGTATCTCAGCAACACGTTGCCCTAGCAAATCAGTTAAAAAGGTGCGTGCTACATATGGCCGATCATGTCACATCTTTGTCTGCCCTACGTTTCCACTCACTCGTCAACGTTTCCATTCCTGTGTATCTGTCCGCAGAAGGTGAAGAAGTGCGACATCCCATCGATGTTCTACAGAAACACAGGCTGTCAGGCGATATGTTCCATGACCTTCTGGCAGCCAAAGTGCTGCAGTGGTTATTATGGACGAGACTGTCTGCGTAAGCCTTTAACATTACTGCGTTATGTTGGCGGGAAGGCAGCGTATACAACATTTGTGTTGTGCATCTCTACAATAACAAGTGCAGGTTCCAAGTACAAGCCATCTCAGGATACCTCTTCTGAGAGTTAATACAATTGCTGAATCAAAATGGATATAGCACATTTTTTAAGATGTGAAACTGATGGCCGCCAATGCACAACTGACGTTATTCAAGCATATTTTTTACTGTAGACCCCAGTTAAATGAATAGAATAAACATGAAAACACTGTAGCAAACCTGAAATTGCCTGGCAAATTTGACTAAATATTTGGGAAACGTACAGCAAAATCTTTGGGATTCTTTGAAACAGAAGGCCAACTCGTGCGTTTGTTTGTCTGTGTTTGTCCAGCGTGCCCTGTGGCATCAGGGGCTATTTGCAGTAACCACGGGACATGCGATGACGGTCACCTTGGCAATGGCACCTGCAAGTGTGACACAGGATTCAAGGGCGTGGCCTGCGAACTGTGCAATGAAGGGCTGTACGGGCCATCCTGCAGAGGTGCGTGCTTTGAATGCAGGTTGGTCATGTTCGTGCCAAGTTACGCTTCATGCTAACATGTTACGCTTCGTGATGTTTCCCCCTCCTCCAGCATGTAACTGCACAGAACATGGATCCTGTGATGACGGACGCGCGGGTAGCGGCTTCTGCTTTTGTGAGCAGGGCTGGACCGGGGATCGCTGCGAGCTTCAGCAAGGTTCGAGAACCGCTAACGTGACCTGTATTAGCGTAGCAGTTGCATGCTACGTTACGCTAATAGATATTGGTTAAGTATAACATGCTACAGAGGCTAAATTATCTGGATTAGCATAGCAGCTGCATGCTACACTATGCAGTGTAGTTCTCAGTTCAATTTTTCCGGCTATGGACGGGTATCTGGAGGGGTAGGGCCGAGTCCGGGTGTCTGGGGTTTCGCTTTTACCAGTTTAGGGGACTGAAGCTTAATAGATTTTAACAATTTCTCCATTCTTTATGTTTACTGGTCGAGGATTCAGTATTGAAGGTTCTGGGAGGTGTGTCGTGGATTGGGTTATTTAGTGCTTCTGTGGTGTCGTCTCCGGGGTTCCTCTAATGGTGG
>JAODLL010008476.1:0-21359 GCA_026546735.1 Forbesichthys agassizii | reverse complement strand
TATCTGCTGTAGTACTTGGTATGGTCTCAATACGTACTTTACCAAGTTCATTGTTGCTTGTATCTGCTGTAGTACTTGGTATGGTCTCAATACATACTTTACCAAGTTCATTGTTGCTTGTATCTGCTGCAGTACCTAATTGTCAATGTTGTTGCATTGTTATTACCAGCAAACTCGTCGTAACATGTACATAGTATGATGTGACGGTAATACGCGTCTGTTCTTACCCTAGATCAACCATCAGATGTCAGGGATGACTCTGAATGGGGCTGGGGGTCAGGTGGGCTTTGGTCCACCTGCCCAAGCTATGGGTGGCTGGGCAGCTCCTACTTCAGGCCAGACACTCAGCACGCAGCTATGGAAGTGAGCCGCCAGGCAGGAACACAGGGAGCAGGGGCTCGCAAGTAGTGCAAAAATAATACTTGCAAAGGTTTGCACCCGACTACGAACTGATGACCATTTCTATCATTGACTTCCTTCCAGAACATGAAAAGGTTTTTCTTTTTCTCTCTATCGCTCTCTCTCTCTTTTTCTCTCTATTGTTTGAGTGAATTGGGAGTAATACAGCAATGTGGCTGGCAGGTTTCTGCCTTTCTAAAGGTTTTAGGTCAGTTATTTTCCTTTTTTTGGAAAACCAACAAACAAGAAAATAAAAGTCCCACATGATGACGACCACAACAACAACATATCAACAAAGCTGCAGGACCAGTTACATGCTTTTATTGTATAATTGAGATTATTGAAAATTTAAATAATAGTATTTAAAGGGAGAAGACAATTATCATGTCTGACATTATTGCTCCCAAATGTACAGCGCTGTATAACCTTTTAAAGTACCTGTGGTCCCCCATAATAAAGTATGATAATCCAAGAATTTGATTTGGTGAGTTTCTGGTCAGTCATTTTGCTGTCATGCCCATTAACAACCAGTGTTGGGCAAGTTTAAAGTAATAATATTACAGTAACTAGTTACTACCCAACACGGTGACTAACACACAACCATCTGGAGAGTCTTCATTGAAACAGTTTTCAACAGGGCAGGTGCTTTATTTTTATATTCCTTTTAATACATTTTAAGCTAATGAAAGTGATTCTATTGCAGTATCCATATTATCCTCTTTAGGAACTGCCATTGTTGTTTCAAGTCACTTTCGCTGTCTTAACTGTCCACCTAAACCACACCTTAGCTATGAGCACGATGCTGATTAGTTGACCGGACTGAAGCATTGATTTCATAGCTTTGGAATAATTTTGAATGTGTCCGAGTAGCAACTGAACTTTCCAAACAGCGTCGTGTTTATAGGTTTACGGGTGTGGTTTGGTGTGCCAACAGCGAAAATGACCAGCTGGTTCATCCATTCGACTGCAAAGTATTTTTTTTTCTTCAATGTAAGGCTCTCCAGATGGACTTGTGAATAACAATTCCTCTGGCATGTCATCTTAGTGATTTCAAGCTCTCCAGACGAAGTCAAACCAAAGCTTGCGAGATCAGGATGGAGGCTATTACAGTAATGGAGGGGAAAGATTATAGTGCTTTATTGCAGCACTACTTTAACTTAAATCTTAATTGATAGTCATCATAAATGTAACTTTGGTTGGCCTTAATTTCATTCTCTTGTCCAAGTAAATAAAAGTAAAGTGTTTAGTGTTTATTAATATTAAATAAACACAATGAATATTAAAATGATTATTTCTAGTACTGTTTTAATGCTGTTGAATCTAGATCTAGACCTCACTGGAGCTATGGGTGTTTTCCAGGGCCATTCAATTTAAAGTTAACTGCACCCTAGATTTTTATTTTTTTTTAGTAAACTAAATACTGTGAGACAGAAAAATAAATTAAAATTTCCTGTTTTATAAAAATCTGCATTTTATGGTCTAAAAGGCTATATTTCATAGCCATTAACAATTGCCCTGAACTGGTTTCCAACAGTAATCCCTGTCCGCTCATGTGTCCTCAAATTAAAATGTTAATGTTAAATGGGAGCCCCCCTCACTCATCTCATTGACTAGTGATTATGTTTTTAAACATTTTCAAAGTTGTGCAATGGGTGGAGTCACAATTTAATTGTAAGCCTATATAGCTATATTGATATCGTTCTCAAGATATTAATTTACTTCCACCCAACCCCTTGAGTCTAGGTTGGGTGTTTTGTTTGACATTAATACTACATGGCGGAAGGGACGGTTCCTTTTCAGAATACTGTAGGGGTAGTGATAGTGAACATGTACAGACACATGCAGAGATTGGATATAGCTGATCTCAACAGGTATGTTTAGTTCACCTATCCACACTATGAATCAATATAGCGCTGTTCCAGGCCAAGATTCAGTCTCAAGTGTCCTGAACCACACCCTCAATATTATCTTTTAATATAGGCATAACTGATCCACACCCATGCCTCCCCAGTAGATAATTGGACTATGTTAACATTAAAGTTGATTTTAAAATATTTTTAAAATGTAATAATTTAGCAGAGCCACTTGTACAGGTGCAAGTATTAAGCACCTTATATGTGTTATTTTAGCTCAAGGATACTCACAGGATATATGCTATAGGCATGGCAGGAGTCAGCTAACCAGTTTTACACTATAGAGCTGAAGCTCATTTGGTAAATGTAAGGTTAAAGTTTTGATCTACTCTCAAACAGTAATAATCTGAAAACAAAAATGTTCAGCATGCATTTTATATTTTGTAAAAATTGTTAAATCGGGGAGCAAGTGAGTAGTGGTGTATGATTAGCTTGGGTTTTGTAAAGGACCCCTGCATTTACCTTTTATCTAATATGCGTAATTTGAATAATCAATGTAATAAAATGGTCTATATATATGGCCTACTGTTAATGCTGAATTGAATGCTATTATAAAGTGGTGTAATAATGAATGTATGCACTAGGTGGCACTATTGTATCTCCTTAGATTCTAATGAGTTTCCTAAACAAGTTGCAATAGACCAGCCCATGCCAGAAATGTTACACATACATTGCATGATTGATACTTCAAAAACACTATTAAAATATTGAAGCTGTGACTCATCCTGCGTACAGTAAATACCATATAGAGACATTGTTTCTCACTCGTTCCTGCCCTTAGTTGTTAAACATTTCCTTTCCTGGCTGCCCCAGGCTTTATGGTTACATGAATATCACCATAGTGACTAATTTCTTCAAATATATGTAAGGAATTGAACTGACCTTTCCCTTTAACGTCAACATTTTGCTTTTATACAATAAAAGCAAAAGTACATGGTGCTTTGTAACAAAAGTTGCAAATAAGCAGTTAAATAAAAAGCTCCATCCTGACATTCAAAGCTTGGCTATTGTGTATGTGTCCAAGATAAGACTTAAGGGCGTGTCTCATCATTCAGTAACCTTGTCCAATTTCACAATGATGCACACTATAATTATTACAATAATTACACTATTTATACACTGCTTATTGATAACAGCATTCAAGTCAATAGACCATTATTTGTCATGATTGTACTGCAGACACATTACATAGCAAAAAAAAAAAAAGGTACGCTTCACACGCAGCTTTTTCTCATTTGAAATTTGCTCAGTACACACTTGTGGATAGGTGACTTGAATCAATGTCTTGAATTAGCCATGGCAGAGAGAAATACGGTATAAGTTCTGATCCAACAGCCTGCCATCTGAGCTTTAGCGAAGAGGTTAGGCATTCCTCTAAGCTTCTGCGTGTTAGACTTGACACGGCTCCAGAGCAGAACAGTGCTCTGTCTTTCCTCATATGCCTTCTGGTCTGAGGCAGCAGCATTCCTGTTGAGTGCTGTCGCCCAAGATAAGCGCAAGAGCCTCATGTTGAACTTTGGCATGGATACACATTATTAAGAGGTTTTTATGTATTTGATTTGAAAGCACACGTTGCAACCAGAAGTGGTGTGAACCAAGTATGTTGGTATTATGAAGTGTCATTTTCATCCTTTTGACTTTTTCTTACAAAAGAATGCCCCCATTGCTATTTTCCACTGGTATTTCCATTAATGTGTAAACCGCTGTAAAGCAATTGCATCAAAGGAAATATCAATGAAAAATATATTTTTCTCATCCGACGACAATACTGTAACTTCTCACACAATGTTTTTTTCTTGGGTGTGAGTACTCATTTTACAGTACAAATCAGGCTCTCTTACGCCCTTTCGAACACGTCTGCTCCACAAACGGCCTCGCCCTCGTACACACACACATCAGGCCAACGCGCCCCAGAACAACGGTGGGGGCAAGAGAAAAAAAAAAAGAACGATGTGTCCTCCTAGCATTAATTTAAAAGCTCCTCCTCCTGCCACGACCCCACGCCTAGTCGGCTGTTCTCGATCACAGAGGGAGCAAAGTGCAACACTGATAGCAGCTCTGTCAACAATGTCTCTCTTTCGCCATTCAATTCTTGTTCTCCGTTTTTTTCCCCCTCCTTTTGTTACTTTTATGTATTTAAGGCTAAGCTGGGCAGTGTGTGGGCATGTTCCTAACCAGAATTGATGGAGGTTGACGTATTCTTGTAATACTATATTAAAAACATGCAAGGCAAAGATTAGTCAGTCCTTTAGGCGGGGTTTGCCTTTTCGACACAACCCAGGGGTCGTAGCACCTCCTTGCTCCTATTCGCATGGTTTGTTTGAGTTACTAAGCATCAAGACGAACATCGTGCACTCTTCCACCTCTGTGCTTTGCTTCCTCCCGCTGGTCAGCCGCCACCATTGTCTAACTTTCCTGACAACATATGCCCCCCCTCTGCCTCATTCCCAACCGCCCAGGGCAGTTACGTTGTCGTGGCAACTGTATAAACACATGCATGTGTAATGGAAAAAAAACGCAACAGGCTTATGTTACATTTGGGAATGGACTGTCAACTATCCCAGAAAACAGTATTCATTAAAGAGTCGTTCACACAAAACAAGCGGTTGTCTCCACCAGCAGATTTATTTTCACAGACAAGTAACACACACATGCGCACACACATGCACTTAAATGCATCCTTCCTTTGTGTTGCAAATGTTTGTGACCTTTTGTAATAGGGTGCAAATTTAGCATGTCGACACAGGCCTTTAGCATGATGATGTCATGTGTAACGGCTCTCACTGTTCCATCATATGAACGTGCGTGTGTGCGTGTGTCTGGAAACAGATTGCATCGCTGGTGTTGGGCTTCTAGCTGGAACTTTTCACTGTGGTGGTTGTGATGGTGGTCTTGCTTCCACCTATAGAAAGACCAGATACACAGTGGTGTGTTATGCTTTCGCAATGGAGGAACTGTACAGTGATTGACATGATGGAAGGTCTGTATTAACAGAATGACGTACCTGAAGCGACGGGCCTGGAATAATTAAGGGAAACATAATGGTAGTTAGACAAATGGGAGGATATTTGTTGCATTAATGATTGTTATTTCCTGTTTGGTTTTCCTTCAATTTAAAATGACCTATGGAAGTACAACAAGGTCTACCTGGACTCCTCTGTTTCCAAGAGTCTCCTGTAGGTGGCAATCTCTTGTTCCAGTCTGGTCTTGATGTCCAACAACCTTCTGTATTCTTGACCCTGTTGATCGATGCTGGATCGCACGTTGCCCAGCTCTGCCTCTAGCATGTTGATCTGGTTCTGGTAGCCATTTAGCATTGCGCTAAAGCGACTCTCTGTCTCTGCCAAGGTGTTCTCCAGAGCCGCTTTCTGGTAAGGAGGTGAAAGGATGAAAAAAGATTAAGAAGCTACCCTAGCATTATGGTTGTAATGTATTATTAACTTGTTTACACTTGTATACCAGTTTAGCGAGGCTGAGAAACCACACCCCGGATTTGAAACGTGACTGAGACATAATAGCCCATGTCTGCACATGGGTGAGACACAATAGCATGACTATAGCAACGAAGAGCCTTTTTCTCTTATTATACTGCTGTACTGTAGCACACAGAACTGCGGATAACTTCCAATGTGTATTACCTCACTCCTTCAGTTGTGATATTCTGCGTAGTGTTTACTTACACATTGGGTAGGAACACTGAGCTGATTGGCACCAGATGTGCATTCAGGGAGTATGGTCTCATTTCTACATTCCTCTAGCTGTACTTATGCTCTGCCTATCTCCAGTCCAAAGACCAAATGTCTGTTAAGTGTTTGACTCTGTCTCACGGCCACCTCTGTTATCAGTCTCTCGTCTCTCTCCCTCTTTCAGCACAGCCTCCCTTTGCCCCTCCCTCCTCCCCTCTTTCTGTTCCGTCCTCAGTGATGAGAAACGGTGTTCAGGACATTTTGCTCAAATAAGGCAAGGGCTTGGATAACAGTAAACAGACGGTTCTATTCTTACCATGCTGAGTTGGGACTGCAGCTCAATCTCCAGGCCCTGCAGTGTGCGCCGCAAGTCATTGATCTCTGTCTTGGACGTCTGGATTGTCTCTGTGCTAATGGCCACCTCCTTGGTGAGAGCCGTTGACTGGAACAAGAAATAAACATGGGAATGACACATCTGTGTTAATGATAGTACAGAAAGGGGAGTAAAGCTCTCCTTTTAAACATTTTGGAATGATTATACATCATTAAAGAGCAACTAAAATACTGTAAGTATTCCCTGAGCGTTACAGACAAGTACCTTGTCGGTGAACCAGGCCTCTTGGTCACGACGATGTTTGTCAGTAATGGCTTCATACTGGGAGCGAATCTCCTCCATGACCTTGCTCAGATCCTGCTGGGGTGCGGCATCGACCTCTACGTTGACCGTGCCAGTAAGCTGAGAGCGCAAGGCTGCCAGCTCCTGAAGAATCACCACGAACCACCCAGTTAACATTAAGAACTAATTTCACCGTCTGAAGAATGTTTGTGTGAGTTAATCACTGTGTGTGACTAACCGTTAAGTTACCAGTCCACGGCACATCATTCTAACCATGTGTCGTAGACGCGGGCTGGTCAACACTCACCTCTGCGTGGTTCTTCTTGAGGTAGGCCAGCTCATCCTGCAGCCCTTCGATCTGCATCTCCAGGTCGGCCTTGGTCAGAGTGGTCTGGTCCAACAGGCGACGCAGGTTGGCGATGTCGGCCTCCACTGACTGGCGCATCATGAGCTCGTGCTCAAACCTGTTGAGTGAGATGTGCGGAGGACCCCCTCGTATTAAAAAACGTTTCTCATGTGCATTACGACACATAGTCTACACAGAGTCTCATTGAGACACCTAAAGCCAATTCAGAGAGTCTCAGACTCCGAGCTTACTTTGTCCTGAAGTCATCTGCAGCCAACTTAGAGTTGTCAATCTGAAGCAGGATGTTGGCATTGCCGATGGTGGCGCCATTTATCTGAAGGACGGGAGCACATCTGGGTCAGCGGGCATCATTTCACTTTTGCCTACAGTTTGACTAAGCAATGTTTTTAATTTGGGTAACCTTTCTAAAGCGAAGATAGCTATTTCAAGACCACTAACAGTGCAGCACCGCTAGAAATCTAGCGTCTCTGGAGGCTGCGGACACAAGTAAGACCCTTACCTTGTCTTTCAGATCGTTGATGATGGCCCAGTAGTGGCTGTAGTCTTTCTGCGCGGCGGGGCCCTTGTTCTCGTAGTACTCCCTGATCTTCACCTCCAGGTCGGTGTTGGCCTTCTCCAGGGAGCGCACCTTCTCCAGGTAGGAGCCCAGGCGGTCGTTCAGATTCTGCATGGTGGCCTTCTCGTTCAGGTGGAGGGAGCTCTGGTCTACGGCGTTGGACAGGTCGAAACCGCCGCCGTAGCCGCCACCGTAGCTTCCTCCTCCGTAGCTTCCGCCGCCGTAGCCGGAGGAGACAGATTGGCGCACCTCGCAGGTGGCGATGCGAGGGGAGAAGCCCCCCGACATGCTGAAGGCCTTGGGGGCGGAGGAGTTGTAGCCCACGCGACGCTGGCTGATGATGGAGCCGCCGCTGCTAGGGCCGCTGCTCATGCGATAGCTGCTGTAAGACATGCTGGCTGCTTGGCGTTAGAGTACAAGAGGAGAGAGAGCGAGAGGACCGTTGGACAGCGTCAGAGCCTAGAGTTGTGGACTTTGACAGTGGGAGACTGGCTCCTCATATAGTGCTGGACTTGGGCGGCTCCATGGAGCCAGTGGGAGGGCTTGTGGAGGGAGGGGGATGGTGAAAATTTGGCAGGCTTTGCTATGGCCTTGTGTGTTTGCCTTTAAGGAAGGAGCGCCGTTTCTTTCCACTCATGTGAGGAAACTGTACGGAATGTGTGTTAGTGTGTGAGATGTTTGTGTATGTGTGCGCGTGCGTGCGTGCATATCTTTTTGAACTGCATTTTATGAAAACAAGATATTCCCCACATTTATTTTGCTGTACCTTATAATACAAGCACAAAAGGTATGGCGTTATAATGTAAGTGCCACTTCATAAATCAACATAAGTGCTTGGCAAACAGCAGTCACCTCCACAATAATGAGGTGAAATCATGATTCTCTTAATGACAGGTTCCTCTCACATTTAATGTTTTGTGTTCACATCCCATTAAAGCATTACTTTCAATACTAAATAACTAAACTATACCATACTATTGTACACTGCTACAATACCAAGTCTTGACAGATAACGTAACCTGCAGGTTTGCCCAAGATTACTTATTCTAATAGAATATGTATTCACTTTAGCGCCATCTTAGAGATAACTCCATTTAATGACACAATGCTACTGCCATTAAAATCCAAAGTCTTGTTTGTGTTAAGATAATCAGCTCAATCCATTTAAGGGACCATGTCATCACCCTATTGTTTGACTATCCCACAAAATGCCCCCCCCTCTCTCTCTCTGTGTGTGTGTGTGTGTGTCAGCTCTGAAACTCATGGCTCATGTCAAGGACTGCATGCATGGGGCCCATGAAAGGGGTTGTGCAATAGTGTGTGTTTATATGTGTATTGTGCTTACATCCTTGGAGTCTGGCCAGTATCGATGCTCTCATCATAGCATAGCAGTGGTGTCAGTTGAGATTTGGGTGATTGTTGCCTATGGGGTCTTGTCTCAGTGACAGAGGAAGAGTTTGGTTCCAATTAAGTGTCCTGCACATAATCGTGAGTTCACTGTTGTTTCATGTTTAATGCACTTTCTCAGGCAAGTCTTCGTATTCTCTTGTGAACTACAGTATCAACTCAGGTTTCTTTAAAATATGCAGCAGCTCAAACGGACAGATTAGAAGCTCACGCAATGTGTGGTGTTGATTTTCAATCTAGGTCTTGTTGTTTGACTCCATCAACTGTATAAAAGAACACATTTTTCAAGAAATGAAACCCATATTTTACTATGGGTTCCACTCTAGTAAGTGAACTTTATTTACAGTAAATAAAATATAGCCCTTAATCACAGCTCTGGTCTGAAAGTCCACATTTTAGGGATAAACATGTCTACTTATTGGGCCCCTAGAAACTTGGGAACAAGCACAAACCTTCAGCTGTGATATGGGATGAGATGAACTTCATGAACGAATGTTTAAACAACGGCAAGGGTTACTACTGAGGACAACGCAGATAATAAGGCATTTCCATCACTGTCACATCCACAGGGATGGGCACATACCTCGAATTATCCGACACATGACACTTTATAGAATAATTGACAAATGAGTGTTCTATTCATTGTGCCACTCTCCTGTCATATTAGCAACTTGTCTACAAAAACGGATGCCATCCCTTCTTAGAATTTAGGTGCTTAAAGACACTACTGGGCTTTTATTAGCCAAAAGCAATTAAATGTATACCACATTTCAATTTTAGACAAATTTGCATTATTTTAACAGGTATTGTTATGTTGAGAATATTGTGTGTAAAATAGCTATAGGCATATACTTAGCCACAACTAGGAAAGTTGCTTCATTCACTGAAGGTACTTTGCTAAACAGATTTGCACACAAAAATAAAAGTTTAAACAAGATTAAACATTGCAGGTTTAGGCATAGGACTCACTCTTGTGCTTTTACTTCTAAGTTTGCTTAATAGTGAAGGTGCTCTTCACATGTAGGTATTATTGTATTAGTCAAGGAAACGTATGACTCACTGTTCTCCACCCATTCCCTTTGCCGATAATCAGACATGAAAAATGGGAAGATAAGAACCCTTAAGAAACAGTGGTTGTTTTTTTATGGAGGGAGATGCATGACTGCAATTTTCACATCCTCCAATACACCTTCTACTTATACTGATATAAAACCAATTTATATTCATAATCTGTGCATTAGACACAACATTGTCCACATCTTTGGAATGCAGCTGCACAACATTATAAAGTTGAGCAAAACAAAGACACTGTCGTCCGGATGGGCAGTGGCGTAAAACGCCTTTATTTATTAATACAATACAGTAATCACGTCGCCTTCATTTCAGACTTCTCGCTATCATTGTCAAATTTAAAAAGCAGGCTGGGTGCTGCTTATCCAGCATAACAACGCTAACATGTAAATATTGGCCACGCACTTAATCCATGAGGCTTCATTGAGCTCTTTGTCTACAGGGCCAAGAAGACTCTGCTCTCCGCTCAGGGTTGGGCAGGTTACTTTGTAAATGTAATCCATTACGGTTACTAGTTACCAGACTGAATTTATAATCAGTAATGTCATTTTTGGATTCCCTACTTTGGATTACTTTCCATAACTTTAATATTACAGTATTTCATGCCTAGTCATTGTGCTTTAAAATGCCATCCAAAGCAATTAACATTGGCACACCAAATCTTTCTATTTATGTGACAGTTTATGTTGCTCAGGGCATCAGATTAAAGTAGGACTTTATTTATATTATTGATCAACTAAAGAAAGATTACAATCAGTTACTTCTCAACCAAGTCTCCGCTGTACACAGCCTATAGGTGAAGGGAATGGAAGTTTACTCAGCCTCTGTAACTCTCACTCATTAGTCATATGTTTCTGCAGACACACACAGTGTCCAAACAGTCTGCTTGTGCTGTAGCAACCGCTGGCAAGGTGTGGGCATGTTGGGTGTGGCTCACGGCTCATGGGTGAATGTTGCCCATTGTTTCAGGTCTGGATGATCAGGATTCCTATACAATACACCTGAGTCCTTGCCATCACCTTTGGGTCACTGCAAGAGACTGTACTTTGAGTTCCCATGTGTTACACTAGTCTAGTCCTCCTGGGGAATATGATACCAATTCATGTTGAGCAACAATGTTCATGCATTGCGTAAAACATAGTTGCATGACACATACTGTAGTTGTCACAGACAGATCTATTAGCACCTTTTATAGAGCTTATTTATATCTTGAATATTTTCTTGATGGCAAATGATCAATTTAAACATCTCTGCTACCTAATCTGACATGCTGAGTACATTACATATGACCTGGTCATTACAGAACAATGCAATTGACCTTGAGTGTGCAGGTCCAGAAAGGGTAACACATGTTTATTCAAGGTGGATAGCATTGGAGGGATTGCAGTTATATATATCAAAAGAATTATCCCCCTTGCTAATCAGTGCAATAATGTGAAACTCATAGGTTTGTAGGCCCTGCCCTTTAATAGCAATTAAGGGGCATGTCCTGCAGACCATAAACCCGATATGACATTAAAAATGCTCTGAAACATTGTGTGCTCGTGCATGTTTGTAGTGTGCGTGAGATACAGTACACGCATGTACAAAGTTAAACATTTGCCCACATCAATGTACACTCTCTTCTCTGCTCTGTGCTATGTATTATACTATAAAATGTGTTGTTAGGATGTTGAGAATAGATCTTTATACTGGGTGTTAGCTGTTGCTCTCCAATAATGTGTGCCTCTGTGTGGCCATGTATGCACAAACCAACATACACTGTCACCTGAAAACTATAGAGTAAATTCAATATGTAGGCATTCAACAGTATGTTCACAAGCAAGTATACTGTGCAAAGTTTTGTTAAACAATGTGTGAAGTGGTAGACATATTAAGTGTTGCATGTTTTTTAGGCTGATACATTCCAATTTGTATCTTCTGGTCTATGAGATGTGTTGCCACAGCACCATATCAGCCACACCCTGCGTCCAAGTGAAAACCTCTGATTTGTAGATATGAGGTGTACAACAGTAGCAGTGTGCCCTCTAGCGAAATACTGAAGACATACACAAAGTTTGCTTAACTGTGTGTAGTATTAGAGTCCAATTGTAACAGCAGTGAACAATGGAATGTTATTATATATAATATTGTATGATCCCAGGAAGATACAAATATTTCAAGTTACATTATATCACATAGCGTACAAAGATGGTTGTTCTGCAGTAACAGTGTACAGTAGACAAACAATCTCAAGTCATGTTTTTCAAAATACTGCACACGCCCACATGTCACATAAAAACAGACGACTTCACCTGCACAACAATGCACAATTCATCAGATGCACATTTAAGGACACAACCAAGAAAGGGAGCTTTTCAGAGACACGACAGATGCCATGAATAGATTAATGGCCAAATAAATAAATGTTTATGGTCCTCTTGATCTTTCCTGTTGGCACTCTGAAGCACGGCTTGCTAAATTCCTCCTGCAACTAAAGGGTGACTTGTGCAGTCTAGGGTGGTGTTAGCCTTTCTGAGCTTATGCCTTTTATTGGCCAGGGCCCACCCCGAATGTTTAGTCGACCACTTTCAAAAGGCTACCCAGTGTGTTCCTATAGTGCACTCACATTTCTAAAGCAGGCCACAATGCAGAATGTCAAGACAGGTTTAGTACAACTGAAACAACAGTATATATTTCAATTGCATTATTTATAAATATAAAGAAACCCAACCACTGCATCTCTTACAGAAACTATCAATATTAGCTTCAAAATGTAGTTTCCTGTTAACAGTTCCAAGGTACTGTACAATTGTCCACAATCTCATTGTCCTATAACTGTACAAGTACAGTAGCATGCATCCTTGATTATAAATAGATTGCTTTTTTTAAAGTTTTAACTAACAAATTATTGTATTGTTACTTCACAATATGGCCTTGTATTTATAGAGCACTGTTTGTGGTTCTCATGTTGCATCTTATACACGACCTTAATCACACATTAAAACAGTATTGAAATGTGACGTGTTTGTCAAGAGAGTTCCAGAGGGAGGGAGGGGCAGCTCTAGAGAAGGCTCTGTCGCCCCCAAGTCTGGTGCTCGAGTAGTGGGTACGTATATAGGGGGGTGGGTGGGAGCAGGACGTCTGTTGGTGGTGGAGGAGGAGGCTGGTGAGGCTACTCAATACATTTACAGTGAAGGTTGGAAAAAGGAATGTGAACCCCTAGGCTACTGACTTAAACAACAGTTACATTGGGTTTAGGAATTTGCAAACTAACTGGAGGTGTACAGTAGTTACTTTGACTTACAACATATTTTGAGTTTGCTATTAACATGATCAAGAATTTCTGATTTGCAAAAGGATCAAAATGGTTAAAGTAACCGTACAGAGTTTACCAATAGCAAATTGTCTATAATTAGAGACAATTCAGTGCTGTGGCTACTTTAGATGTGGGCACCCAGCCATTATGACTAACTGTCCACAAACTTGCACAAAAAAAAAACGTGTGTATGCAGGCCAGGCATGGAGTCCAAGGCAACACGCTACACACACACACACACACACACACACAACTGTGAAGTTCTCATTAACATCACATCTTATTTGGTTATGCATCTTGGAAAGTATATTCTGGAATGATAAGTCAACCCTTACTCACCAAAGTCTTCTTGTTCGCTTCCCAACTACTCATTCCAAAGCTGTCCCCTTTTGCCTGTTGGGTAACAACACTGAAAACAGGACACGTTGATTGAATGATTCCTGTGTACAAATGCAAGACATTTGCTATCATTATGTTTTTTACAGTTTTGGAACCAGTTGTGTTAGCATTAGAAAAATGTACTGACAGCATACAGTTTTGCAGTTGGTGGAGTATCAATGAGAAAATAGTTGATACATTTAGCAGAATTCTGGTCATTTTGTTTGTCTACATACACTTCTTTTTTATTGCATGTGTGAAGAGAATTGACGATGTGACTGACTGAAAAATTATTTTTATAGTCAGGCAATTAGCCAGCCCTCCCCTGCTTATAGTGCCCTACCTAAATGGTACTTAAGTACTAAACCCTTATATATGCTTCTGTTCTTTCTCCCCTCCTCTCAAATGTCGTCGGGGGGGATGTGCTGCCGTGCTATGAATAAGGAGTGAATTTCTGCTTTGCTACGTTCCACTATTGTGGCGTTAGAGAGCAGTGTAGTCTTCTTGGGCTTCGGATGTCCCTACGCCCTATAGTCCGCCATTAGTGGTGTCGTCACACGGTTTATTTGGACCAACTGGTTATGCAGGCACCAAAGAGAGGCGGAGAGTCAATAAATACAATATTTATTAAAAAGGTGAAGCAGAGAGGTCAGGGATAGCAGCTCATCATCAAGGCACACTAAATAGCAAGCAGACCCATTTAGTTTTCACGACAACTACGATGCACACAGCAACGTAACCCTATTATCTTTGGGGTCAATTTGACTAACATCATTATTTTTGCTTCAAATGTAATGAATTTTCCTAATTGAATAGGCACAACTGGGTAAATATAAAATTAATATGACTATGTTTTCGATGTCAATGTTCCTTCACCCCAGGCTGTTTTTGCTGTTTAAAACATATTATATAAATTGTATACACATTTGTTTCAGTGCTTTTGGATGATATTGAGGTCAATATAACATGCAATTTTATAATCTTCAAAAATGTCCCTATGCTTTTCCCCCCTAACCTACTATAACCACAGCATCGTTAGATCACCCTGATCTCGCCAGCCTCCATTTAATTTTGCATTATCAGCATCGTTCTGGAACCCCTCTATGCAAAAGTATTTGTTGCCCCAAATGATTGGCCCAAGTGTTTACCAAGATGACGACATCAGGGTACGTCATGCCTTTCAATTTCCATTGACGGTCTGACTGATTTTAGCCATACTAATTTGGTGAGATAAAGGTAGATAGTCCAGTTATTTGTAAGGAAGTTTGACTAAAATGTATTTATGACAAATGCTTTTGAATTGAGGGTTCCAGACTGATTTCTTGAGGCGAAATCAAATTGGAGCTTGCAAAATGAAGATGGTTCACAAGGCTATAACCATACCTGTAGTTCATACAACATAGAGAAGGGGAAAACAAATCCTTCTCAAATGTTTGAAATAGTTTTTTTCTTTTCCTGGGGTCAAATTGACCTAGTGGTGAAAGCTAACTGAAGTCTGTCTTTGCCGCAGGAATGAGTCTGGAGAGCTTGACATTGTGGAGCTTGACAGGACAACTGGCTCTGCTTGTTCACAAGTTTGTCCAATCACCTGCCAAATATTAGTACCTCCCCTTTTCAAACTATTTCAATCGATGGCTTCCTAGAGGTTGTGTGTAAGTTATACAATACTTACAAAATACAAAACAAAAACATCTGATGTGTCAGGTTAAAATAAGACTAGCAGAGCCAGCCTTTATTACATAAAGTCTGGGACACAGTGCTGGCTAACTGCATCAAGATCTGCCTACTTGACAACAGCAGAGGTATTTTAAATGACATGCACAACAACCAACTACATAACTCAATGACAAAGTTAGACATAAAACTTACACTTAGGAGGAGATATATTTAGGGAGGGAGCAAAGATACATAAAGTACCTGACACATAAACTTGGGATAAACTTTTAATTATAGTAATTTTCTGAATGTTTAATTAGCTGGGGTCATATTGACCCCAAAGAAGCTTTTTAAGACAAACTGTAACAGCAACACACTTAGCCCTAGCGTCTCTGCTGAACCCTAGCTACAGCCATCGGACACTGGTGCTGTATAAGTACAGCAAGATACAATATATAACTACTTTACTAAGTTTAGTTTATACGCTAAAAGCAAAAATGTTGACATAATACTTCCTAACACCAGGTGGCCAATCTGCTCTAAATGATTACATCTACAACCCTCTGCAACGGAGGTGCCTATGGGGTAGGTGGAGTGCTAACAGACCAGCCAGCCGCCCTGCTGGAGACTAATGGAATAAACTTAAAACAAACTAGACCAGACAAACACTGCTAAATAAGCGCAACTAATCAATGTAAATGAAACATTTAATACAAATAAACTCCAAGATAAAGTGTAAATGGATTTTTAACTAAGGACACAAAACAGAAATTGCATACCAAAAAACAAAACAACTGAAAATACACACAAAAACTACGAGGTCAAAGGAGGTTTGATCAGTTAGTAAATCAAAATATTTACTTAGCTAAAAATATAATAATTGTTTGTGCATGGAGATATTGTCTATTGTGGCCTGTAGGAGCAGGGTTGAGCTTGTGTACCTGCAGAGACTGCATTGTGTGCATAGTAGGGCGTTTGTAGACTTTGTTCCACTCTAAACGCCACAGGTATGCAAATTATTACAGAATTAGCTGGCATACACGAGCAACTTTAGACAAAACATTGATATCAAGTTTCAGTTCTTAAACACCAGTTTGCACAACCCTGTTGTGTCTAATGCAAGAATGCATGGTTAGCTCAATCTTATCTCCCAATTCACAAGGGTGTCTCCTGATGTGTAAAATGTGATCTTCCCTTACTAAAATTTAGCGACGCCTCTGAATTAGCATCACTCATCTCGCCAAAAGCGTTACGTACAAATAGACACATTTTTTTATAAGGCAGATTTGAAATAAATACATTCTAACATTTTATAGGTCCATGCTAACACAGGTTTCTACATTTATTTATAATGTAAATCTGAAATAAATATATGATAAAATGTCTTTATGCATCATATTCTGCATAATGAAACATTACTACTACATCTATCATTTTCCAGTTTAGGTCATTTGGGCAACAAAACATGTACTTTGTAAATTCTGGATGAAGTTCCCATCACTATTGTTTTACTATGAGTAGCCTATTTTTACTGAATGATGAATGGTTGTACATTTTTCTGGAAATCTCGCACCTATACAATAGTTTATTATATATTATTTTTTAAAACAATCAAAACAGCAAATTGGAAGCCAATTGTGAATCTGGAGTAGACTAATCAATATTATATTGTACATCAATCATACATATATATATTTCAGCTAGTTAAATATATAGCTAGCTACTTTAGCTAAATGCTATTCCATCATTCATCAGACACACTACTTATCAGACCATCTACAGTAGCACCATAAAGATACATGACAGTCTGAGAATATAGTGTTAAAGAAGGAATTCTGATCTTGACGTGAACCTGACGCATGTTCTATCATATCAGATTTGTTTCATTTATCCTTATCTACATGTTCCATTAACTTGGAAATGTTCCAGAGTTAGGTGCAATATTTATAGATCTGATTAAAGAAGAAATATGTAGATCCAGTACTGAATAGCTATAGATCTATATCAAACCTACCATTATTATATAAGTTAGAAATTATATTTGTATTGAGAAAGCTGTTCATCAACACATTTTTTAATGTTGAATAATTACTTAGATCATTTTCAATAGGGATGTCAGTCACATCTTAGCACCAAGACTGTACTAATAAATGTTTTCAAATACATAGAATGACTCAGGTTGAGTCTTTGTTTTAGTACTGTTGGACATCAGTGACACTGTGGATCATGCATTTCTATTACACAGATTAGAACACATGGAACAGTTGCACACATCATGTCCTAATAATATTTTAAAAAATGTCTTTATTGGGAGCTGAATGTCCGATCAGATGGCCTTGATCTGCCTTGACCAGAATAGACCCACAAGGGTCTATTCTGTGACCTCTATTATTCAATCTCTATATAGGACAAATTATACAACAAAATACATACCATACCATAGATGACACACAAATATACATATAATGTACAGCGGGTGACTATGGACCTATTGGATCCCTATATAACTGCTTAGGACAGATGAATGAAAGGGCGAAGCAACATTTCCTTCAACTTTATAGTGATAAGACAGAGACAATCGTCTTTGAAGAATGGGAAGAAAGACAAAATATGAATTCACACCTTACTTCTCTATCTCTCATAACTAAGAGCCAAACTAGATTAAACTTTAATAACCATATCAAATCAGTCACTAAATCAGCTTAGGCCTAATATCACCTAAAAACATTGCAAAAATCAGAGAACTACTGTCCAGGCAAGATCTAGAAATTCTTATCCATGCTTTTATTTCCAGTAGATTGGAATCCTGTTGGTAATTTGTTGAATGGTCTCTTTACAGGGATTTTAAAGGAGCTATTCAACCACTCCAACGTGTTCAGAATGCAGCTGCTATGGTCTTCACAAAAACAAGGAAATATGATCACATTACACCAGTTCTGGCTACCAGTCACTCAGAGTTCACTTTAAAATCTTGATGCTAGTCTACTAATCACATTGTGGTTATGGACCTAAACTGCAATATGAACCTGTAAAACCCTTCAAACATTTGGGGTTAATCTATTAATGGTCCCAATGATAAAAATGAACATGGTGAAGGAGCATTCTGTTATCACGCATCTCATACCTGGAATAAACTCCCAGTTGATATATATAACAGGCCACAACACTTTCACAATGTTTACAGCTTATATTGTATATAGGCCTACATTTGATTATTTTACCCTATTCCTAATAAATAATTATGTACTGTATTTGTGTGTTTATCGTGTGCATGTGCATAAATATGCATAGTATACATACAGTATATATATATATATATATATATATATATATATATATATATAGGCCTACTCTGTATATGTGCGTGTATATATATATGTGTGTGTGTGTGTATATGTGTGTAATGATGGCACAGTAGTCTAAATGCAACAGTAAATACACTGTTTGGGTTTGACACTAACTGTAAACCGCCTGCGCCTGGCCACAGTGAAGGTGAAACACATGCTGTGATAATTCTATGTGCATCTAGGTGGGAGTGAAATGGTAGAATATTTAAGTGTCTGTCGACCTGCATGAGTTTAAGCCTCCGCACGTGTTAACACACCATGCAGTGGTGGAGACTAATTTTAAAACTTCAATGAAGTGTCCCAGATCGCTTGTTGAACAATTGTATATTTAATTAATCGAAATGGTGTGAATGTGATCAGGTATACAAATTTATAACAGTTATAATTGTAGTTTAAAGTTAACAAAATGACTATGAGGCAAGAATCAATATACATATAATTATTACCCAAGACACAGCATACCATGGTATAACGACCAAGACAGAAGCAGAGGAAATTAGACGTCACACCCAGTCAGTTTTTCCAGAGAAACAACACCAAAAAGCCTCCCCATATCATAAATGGGCATGTTTATACAGGAGAGAACTTAAGTTCTATTGGCTAACTTAACAGTGAGGACGAGAATAATGGAAAGTCTCATGTCTTAAGGTGAGTGAGGAAGATACAGGCGTCTTGGCGTCGGCCCTCTGCAGTGTGTCCCACACTGAATCTTGGCCATGTGTCAGACTAACAGACCTGAGAGGTAATATTGTATTTGTGGGCTTGTGTTTTTAAGAAGTTACAACAAAGGCTTGGCTGAATGCAAATGGAGGAAAACACTTTAAATGTATATTGGAGGGCGGGAGGGCTTACTGTAAGATCTAAAGGTCTGGTCTGAATGAATTTGCTGCCCCCCCCCCTCCTTTCTTCTGGGGGATGAGAATACAGTAAGACAGGTGAAAGCATCTCAGGTGATCTAATTGATCTGGGGAATAAATAGTGAACTTCATTTATTGAAGGAGTCTGTTGAAATATGAAGATAATACATTGCATAAATTATTAGTAGATATAAGGGCTTATCTTTAATAATAACATTAATTAATATAGGTCATGTCAGCCAGCCATTCGAAACCACCAGCAGTGCACTGTGAAATTCCTCCAACCCCATAGACACCCATAGACACCCATAGACACCCAATCAGTGAAAAGTATTCCTGAAATTCATTATCTGATATAAAACTAGACTGTCTGCTTAATCATAAGCCACCCAGCCCGCATGGTGATGGAGATGTGAGGGGACACATTGTGAACCACATTCCTTCGCTATCAGCTACAGTAGCCATTACCTCTCTAGCCTATCCCATTTCCATTGTTGTGTGGCAGCTACAGTATATAATGCCACTCTTCACTGCAAATCAACTGTGCAGCTCTATCTGTGAGCCTCTTTCCACCCTACCTGCTCCAGTCATCCTTCACTATGATCGCCAATAGAAGCTACACTGTGTCGGCACAAAGGTGCCTAAGTGTTTACGGTGGAGCTGGTGGCCGAGGTACCCGCATCGCCCAGGCCTGCTATAAACCAGCGCATGACCTCTACCAGGCCGAGGTTCTGGACCTCTACATAGGCTCCAACGAGAAGACCGTCATGCAGAACCTCAACGACCGCCTGGCATCCTACATGAAGAAGGTGCACAGTCTCGAGACGGAGAACGCCCGCCTGGAACAGCAGATCAAAGAATGGTACCAGAAGAGGACGGTCACCAGCCACGACTACTCCAGCTGCTTTGCAACCGTCAGTGATTTGGAGGATAAGGTACTGTGCTGTAAGAATAAGAAGACGCATGTATGTGTGTCTCCATGTAGTGCTTTGTGTGGTATAATGGTCGTTTGTCACTGAGAATCAATTGCTCTGCCATGGTCATTGGTGCACAAACATTCAGGAGCTCGACTGTGGGTCCTCTTAACGTGGTTGGATCAGTTATAATATTTGTTTGGGGTGGATTGTTTTAGGCATAAGTATACTGTAAGATCACAACTATCCCTTACATTTTCAAATGGATGATTTGTGTTTATCGTGGTAAGCTGTATAGCAGAATCTGTTACAGTTTTTTTCAATCGCTAACAAGCGCTTACCCATACTTCAGATACTTTTTCTAAACTCTTAACACAGACTCACACCTACAAAACACAATTGGCCAAATAGATAATTTTCTTCTAAAAAATACATTTTGTTAAATATATACTAACTTCATTTTAAAATAGAACACATATTTCTCTGCACACACTAACTTTACCAAAACACTGGAAATCTGACTCAAAATGAAATTATTCTGTCATAGAATAACACTTGTTTTCACTTCACAAGGTACATGCAGTCAATCAATGTACACCGGGATTCAAAATTCTGGCTATTGTTTACATTACAAAAACTGCATAGACTTTTATGTGTCAGTTTTACAGGTATTTGCATGCAAAACATTACACTAAAGATCTTGGTTGTGAACTGTATGTCCACATGTACAGTAATGTTCACATTCAAAAGCATTCTAGTAAAAAGCAAAGCAGTTTATTTTTCCTATATGAAACACGGCATGATAGAACAGAAAAAGGTTTACAGTATTGCTTACAGTGAACAAAATATCAATGAAACACACAAGAGCATTCTGAACAAAAAAACAACAGCAAA
>JAODLL010008465.1:0-31216 GCA_026546735.1 Forbesichthys agassizii | reverse complement strand
CTCTCTCTCTCTCTCTCTCTCTCTCTCTCTCTCTCTCTCTCTCTCTCTCTCTCTCTCTCTCTCTCTCTCTCTGGCAGGTCAGTTCTACTGGATGGGCGAACCCAGCCCTGTCAGCCCACACGCACACACACACTGCGGTGGCTGGCATGTTGAAAGCCATGTCTAAAAATGACAAAGTGTCACGCCTCACCCCCTCCCACTTCTGTCAATGACAGGTTGGATGTAGACGGGCGAGGGTGGGGTCTGGGTGTTCGGAGGGAGGGTTCTCATTGTGCCGTGGCTTGTTACTTCCTCTCGAATGTTATCGACTTTTGCATTTCACGAACAAATATAAATAAATAATAATAATAACAACGTATGTTTTGAGCTTTTGAAAAGTGAAGGAGAGCAGGAGAACTCTAGTCCAAGGTTACTGTTCTCCTTCTCAAGAGGAGGCCTAAGCGAAGGTGCTTAGGTTTGAGGGGGAAAAAAAGGCAGCAATTACGAAAATGAATGCCCTCGCAGTGCAAGAATTTTCATCTTGGCTGTTGCCATGGGAACAGGCCTTTACGGCCCCAACCCCCTCCTGTTCACATTGCTTTCTACAGCACAATGGAACGAAGGGATTTTACAGAGGCAGAAAAGAAGGACTTGGTTGAGTTGTGCTCCAAAGGGGAAGGCTAAAACTTTACCCCCCCCCCCCTTCCCCAACACCCCTACATCTCTTTTTAAATTCCATTCTTTTCTCAGAGAAGAAAGGGGCTTAGTGGGGGGCAGGGGGTGAGAAACAAAATTGGCTGAGGTTAAGCATAGTGGGTTAAGAGATATACAACACTTTTGTAAACGGCTAGATGTTGTATTTGCATATCTAGGGCATCTTACCTCCTGCCTTACATTTTGACAAGGCCTATAGAAAGCAAGGTTTGGTTGAATTCATGTCTACCAATATTTTTCTTGCCATATGGAGCGCTATTGTTTATTTTCCCAGTCCTGTGGTGGTCCACTTCGCCACACTCCATCCGTATCTTGCCATTAATATCACTGTTGCTGATGGTTCGACCTTGGCAAAGGCAGACTAGCTGTCAGCTGATGTATAGCCTGGACTTAAGCTCCGTAAATACCATTGTCTGGTAATCCGCACACCAAACACATCCGGAAACCTCACTCAACTCTTGACTATCAGTGGTCTTATTTCACTGCAGCGAGAGTGAGAAAACCTCCACAGATATTGACTTCTACGTCAATATCTGCAGGTCACGCAGCCAATTCCATCTGCCAAGACACGGCTTTATTTTCAGAAAGTAAGCACTGCGAAATTGTATAATTCACAAACCCTGTGGCAGTTTGAAACGCACCCTCAGGCTTTAATTTTCTTCAAACAGACCGAATTGTGAGGTGCTATACACTACAGATGCTAATCTGCTAATCAGATTCTGCGGCCGACTCGTTTGTTTAATTTGGTACAGGGGGAAATTTGCCACAAACATAGAGTGGCTTACGGCACCAGTGACACAAGAGGGTTTGTTCTGAAAAGCACGCTCTTGTTGACAGCTTTTAAAAGCTCCTCTCATTATTTAGCAGAGAGGGGCGGTCGGGATTCATGTGTTTTTTCCCATCTTGTGTTTGTTTGTTTTTGATGTACGGCGAGTTGGCGACAAACGAATAAGACAGAACCTTGCTTAAGAGAGGTTCTCTAATGAGGTTTGGAAACACTGGCAGTCCTACAGCAACATTCTGACATTTTCCCCATGGAGGATTTCCCTTCAAAATTTAATTAACTGCATACGGCAGTGCAGGATTTAATGAGAATACTGTAGTCTAAAGCAGCCTTGGGTTTGAGGTTAAACGAATATCCCAGTCAAAGAAGCCCCATACACAGGTGAATTAAAAGCGGAGTAATGTAATATGGCCTCGGCTTTGTAAAAGAGGCTGATGGAGATTTTATGCCAAATGACAAATGAATATCTGAAAAGGTAATGCCAAATCTCATTATGCCCACCCCCCGTTATATTAATAGACATATAATTATTATTCTTATGTATATGTACTCTGTTTGTGTACAGCACTAACCATTATAGCTGTAGGCAGAAGTCCTTAATTATAACGCGTGTGTGTACATCAATATCCCAACAAAGGTATGTAGCCAGTGGACACAGAAGAGAAGTAGGGAGTCATATTAACACACAAACAAACAAAACAAGCTGGCAGAGGAGTCCTAATGTGACAGATGAGGTTATGTTAGACTGACTTTATTATCCGTTGTAATGGAAATTTCCCTCTGTAGCGCAGAATAAATAAGCAGCGTGTTAGCTTCAGAGACGCACCACACAAATGTGTTCAGACATAACAAAGAGTCCGAATTGTAAAAACACAACAGAGTCAGAGACCAGTCCAACCTCAAGCTGTTTTTACAGAAAAGTGCTTCAGAGTCAGAGTCACTGTGGATAACAGTTAGCCTTATTCTACTGTGTCTCTTTATCTTTATTTCTTTACTATAAAAACCAGCAACACACACTGCTCTCCTAACTGGTGTGTATGCAGTAGTGTGTTATGTTTTAAGTGAAATGCGGGGTTGTATAAATGTTGCCTCTGTTGTGTGTTTAACATTGTCAATGTAGAAATATTAATTATGTGTATACGATGATGAGAATGCAACTGAAACTAACCAGCCAAAGAGTAGACATGTTGTATTAGTGTGGCTACAGAATACATACAAATACATTTTGGCTTTATGAAGAACCCAGCAGTTAAGATGCCCAGCTTAAACCTTTGAATCATTTTTGAAGCGGTCAAGGCCACACACATTGACCTTGAAAACAATTGGTATCAGTATTCTGAAAATGTATCAATATTTAGTGGGACTGCCATTCCATTTCTATAGTGTTAGGCATAATGTGAGTAGTATTACTTAGCATAACTATTTTTCTTTCTCTCTCTCTCTCTCTCTCTCTCTCTCTCTCTCTCTCTCTCTCTCTCTCTTTCTCTCACACACACACAGATGCTGGGAACACTCACAGCATTGCCCATAAAGGTGCCTCAAGTCAGCTCTCTGCATCGACTGGCTGGACAAGCACCCACCGTGCTACCTCAGGTATCCAACATGAACACATACGTGCGTGCACATACATACACACATACACACTCACACACCGGCTACAGCAGCACAGTACATCCTAATGCAATGTGCTGCCTGCGGCGATATAGACTTAAGAATAAGAGAGAGGGAGGGGCAAATCCTTAACTGAGATATTTGCCGTCATTTGGTTATGTATTCTAATCATGCCTATAGATTAGACTGGATTAGATTCCCCTGCCCTCTAGGTAAAGCAGCATAGACAGTAGCTAGAATATGATAGGATAGAATATGATAGTATAAAGACAGTAGTTAAATCCACATGATTTGAAGTACCTGATCTGAATTCTGAGTGCATGTTTATAGCTACAATATCTTCTCAAAGGTATGCACCACAGTGGCGTTTACTCACTTTACATTTGAAAGGCAACTGTGCACTAAAGCATGTGATTGCAGTGGAAGGGTAGGGAGCAGTGCAAGGCTATGAGAGCTGTGAGTGGAGGAGTAGAGATGAATACTCAGTGGCAGAAGGGGTACATGTTTTCAACAGTCACAGGTAATCCCAGGAACATATTGAGGAGGGTCCCTTTAAAACCCTGTACAACCCAAGTAGATAAATATACATTGTCACTTAGCTCTCCAATATACACATTTACCAATGTTTCTTTAAAAAAAACACACACGTTTACTATCAATGGCAAGACGATATAACCTATTGGCTATGTAAATGTAGTCTTACAAATGAAAATAAAAATTAGCAAATGTGTTTTTTGGAGCGCTAAGTGATGTTTTCTTTGGACTAAAATGTCTCTTCCAGGGTTATTAAATTGCACACATAACATAAGATCTAAAGGCTCTCCCCCTCTTGTATTTTTTTCTCTAGCAGTGAAAAACAATCACACCCGCCTCCCAATCCCTCAGAAACATAACCCGCATCATGATAAGAGATTGCTAATTTGTTGTGAGGGCTTTAGTGGGCCAATCGGCACACAACAGTAGATGCCATTGATCTCTTTGTTTGTTTCTAGTTCTGTTTGTCCACTTTAGCCGGTGTTGATCAATCAGACCACTGTTGGAGGCAGAGCTCTGCTCTTATCACTGAAAATGCAACTGCTTCCCAACAAGCTAAAGCCAGCTGCTAACATTAGTGCCCTCTAGTGCAGTGCATTTGAATCACCACCGGATGGCAGCACACTCCATTACCGACCGACCGCTTCTACAATCCACAGTGAATTAAACGGAGCAGAAATATATCTTGTATGTGTCAATGACCCCAATAGGCTAAGACAAATATTCTTTGTAATGAGTCAGTTCACAAATGATTCTCTCTCTCTCACACACACATATTTGCCCAGCCACTCTCCTATTGGACAGAAGACTGCATTAAGACCCCGCTCACGTCCGGGCATGCATCAACACTCATGGGGCACAGCAGTGTGTCGGCGTGCGTGTGGAACTGTCTGTGGTTGGTTCAGTGAGTGAGTGAGCGGGCGAGTCAGTGAGAGAGAGAGAGTGCGTCTGTGTCTCTCTCTCTCTGTGTGTGTGTGTGTGTGTGTGTGTGTGTGTGTGCGTGTGCGTTGGCAGTGACTGACAGGCTATCTACACTGCATCATGTGAACGTTTGGCGTGAAAGACAGCGAGGTGATTTCATTTCTATTTTGCTGTCACTAAAACAGCAACAGGCTGACAGCAAGGAGGTCTGGTGGTAGTGAACATAAAGGCCAGAGCTGCAATACTGACAAACTCGGGATAATCACAATCACATACCCACTACTTTGAGTGCAGATACAGTAATGGCCATTTGTAGTCTAAAGACTGAAGGAGGGTGTCTATTCTTGGGGAATACAAACAGATGTGTAAAAATGACATCTTATGTTAAAAGTAGTATTCGTATATTAATGCCTAAATTGATTCCTGCCATTAGAGTGATAAAAAAAAAAGGCGGGAAAATAAAAATGTAAACTTTTCACGAAAAGCTGTTAAGACAAAACAGGGCAGTTCTGTCTTGTGACCAGATGGGGCCGCCAATTTGCAGTTTGTCATCTAACGCAGCTGTAGTTTAGAAGGCAGTGTTAATGTCCGTCCAGATGCAGATTAGCAGGAAGTCATACTCTTTCTTGTATGTATGTGTGTGTGTGCCTGACATGTGGCTAACCTGCTCCTCCAGGTCAGGCCAAAGACCCAGATCCCAGAAAGCCTTCCCCACAGCCCGTGTCAGGAGCTGCGGCCCCTGAGCTTGCAGAGGGCCACTGCTGTGGTCAGCCCCAAGAGCCAGGGCCCGGCCCTGCCCACCGCCAACAGCACCTTCAGCCACCTCCAGCACCAGGGAGACAGCCCGCCCCCTCCGCACCCTCCGCAGAGCCCGTCCGCCGGGCAGGAGTCCGACAGTGCCAGCCAACACGTCAGCTCGGCGGGGCCGGGCGTGGCGTACGCCATCATCGCCCCGGCCGCCACCGGCGGCCGAGCAGCAGGAGTCCCCGAGGCCGTCAAGGTGCAGCCGCTGCTCTTCAGTGCAGACAACAAGGTGGCCGTCTGGCCCTGTGCCTGGTTAACGCTGTCTGTCTGCTTCAGCCATTCATCTTTTTTATTATTTGTCATTATTTTTATTATTATTTGTATTTATTTATTTATATATATATTATTATTATTTGTATTTATATATGTGTGTGTGTGTGTGTGTGTGTGTGTATGTATATGTATTATTATTAGTTATTTATTATCATCATCATCTTTACTAGTGTATACATTAGTCCCTAGATACAGAGCAACTTGTTTCAGTAAAAGGTCTGTTGAGTCCTCTCTGTGATTGGACAGAGGGGACATGTGCATCAACTGCGCATGTCATAATATTCACACACTACACCTTTAAAAAGACAGACCTCAGTAAAAGCACAAATCAAACTCTCGTTCTGGAACATAAAAAGGTTACAGGTTATGTCAGGTACCAATAATCACCAAACAATCAATGCAATGTTTACTGTTGTTGCTATGGCTAAGATAATATGAAACATTAATTACATAAATACATGAAATACAAACTAGAAAAGTACAAAACGATGCTTAGAATAATGTTAGATATCAGCTACATCCATTACCAGACAGTAGCAAATAGTAAACTAGTAAATACAGTGGGCACAGTATACAGTCTACTTTCACACTAATACTCCCTTTACTCCTTAATTAATGTTGTGTGTGTGTGCGTGTACGCCACCAGGTAATAATAATCCAGCCCCAGGTCCCCAGCAGTTCCCAGGGGTCTCCAGGGACCCAGGGTGACATTCCATCCCAGGAGGCTACCCCTTCCCCGAAGCCCCCGAGTGAGAAAAAGGAAGAAGATCCAGAGGTCAGATATCCTCGAAAAGAACAGTAATATAATTGTTATTTAACTACATTGACTATGATTACATGCACACACACATTCCACTATTATTTTGATAGATTTTCAATGTGGTATGTTAATATATTTTGTAGAATAGTGGAATATGACTGCATGTGCACATAGGCAATGTGTTAAATCCTTCGTCGGGTACCCCACAAATGTATTCTGAGTGAATCTGGCTTCTCGGCTCTGAGTTGGTCTGACCTATGCTGCAAATGTGTCAGCACCACCACTTGTACTTCATAAAAAAGTTGACAGTTGTCTCAAAATAGGGCGTGCACGGATAGTCCGGAGAAGCGGTCCAACGAGCCAAATAATTGCACCTGTCTGCTCTTAGAGGGGCTTTAAAGACCTAGCACATACATAGTAGTCAAATACGCTTTGCTTCAATTTTTGCGCTAAAGGAAAAACATTTCTATACACACACACACAAGCAAGATTTTCTAAAGGCACTATAGATCTAGTTGAGATCAAGATCCTGTAGTACCATAACTTCTGCGATGAGCAGTGTTTACTCCACTAATCTGATATACATCACACCAACTGGTTAACCAATCCAATTATTTCAGTCAGCAATCCCAGATAATCCCTTTGTAACCCTTTCTCTCCACGGCTTTGCCTTGCCTTCCTATTGGCCCATTCCCGCAGTAGTGATGGTTTGAGAACATAACATACTGGGTAAATAAAGTCCCATAATCCCCATCCTAGCATCTCTAAATCATCTCAGACATTATATTTTCCCCAGACAGGTAAATCTCTCACAAATCTCTTTATTGTAAGACAGAGAAGTTCCTAAAGACCCCACATCGCACCAAACCGTCCCTTTTTGTCTTGTTGTTCAGAACTGAGGTGAGGTTTGCGGGGGAACGCTGTCTGACATTTGAACATTTTGCGTAAACATTCCAAAATTATTAGATGTCGTCACCCTTTGTCCAGCGTCAGTGTGTTGCTCCTCAGACCATTTGCTTGTGTTCGCAAATGTTTGCAGCAAACTCCTGGAGCAAACTGGAGAAGCCACTACAGAAATACTAAAAATAAAATAAAATGGACACTAATGCAGCAGCATTATGATTATGTAAGCGTCAAAAGAGATGAAGGTGTGAAAAGCTCATCAAGAACCTTCCAGAAGGAAGAAATCCTCTTATGTGGAGAATGCTCCAATCATAGCACAAGGGTACTCCAGACCTGAACCCAATCTCCTACTCTTCATCTTCACATCTTCCCCTCAGTCAGGGTTACTTCAGAACAGCATGACACCGTGTGCTCCTCTCTCAAGAGATTCTAAAATCTTTCCCTTTTTAAAAAAAATTATTTTTCTTTTTTTTTAAAGTCAAGTCATTAATGTGTGTTGTTTTATGCTGCACCACTTGCTTCTCACAGAAAATTGCCTTCATGGTCGCCCTGGGCTTGGTCACCACAGAGCACTTGGAAGGTAAGACACACAAGCATTCAGAGTAGTTTGGGGGTTTGACTCAGTTCGGAGGGCCTGCCAGCAATGCCAGGAGTATTTCAACTGTGAGGCTCTAAATACTGTATGCAATTAAATGTCATTTAAATCCAACCCTAGTTTTATTTATACAGGTATGTCCTCATTTTATGCAACTTGAAGTAACATAAAAAGGCATCTCAAATGAATAATGTCCCTCTTTCTGGTTCGTTATCTGCTAGCACAAGCAATTTAGTTGAATAGTTTTAAGGTAATTCGGAAACAATTCAATGAAACACTTATGTTTTAATGTTTTAACATTACTAGGCAGCTTCAAATTTCAGGAGAGGAGTATTGAGACAAGTCGGTTAGGTGGTTACATAACGAGTACTCCACACTAAATCCCCTTTATCGACGAAAGGCTGAGTGGTAGCGCGTGACAGCTAGTGCTGCATAGCTTGTGTTAATGTTGGAAGTACGCCGGTACAAACTGTCTCCGCGTTGTGGCTCCCTGGCAGAGATCCAGACAAAGAGACAGGAGAGGAAAAGAAGGAGCACTGCCAACCCGGCCTACAGTGGCTTGTTTGAACCCGAGGTGAGTGCATGTCCTACAAAATAATGTTATGCAGGTTTTATTGAATAAATCTGTAAATTGTTTTTAGAATACATGTCATTCTGCTCCACTCGTGATATTCAAAAAGACTAAGATTATTAAAGTAGACACGGGATTATGTGTTTTATGGTGTATATGATACATTTCAGACTGATGCAAAACAGGGAGGTTGTGAAATACTGTTCATTCTGCATGCATACTGTACATACCCATTGTAACGAAAATAAATACTGCAGAGGATTCACTTATCTGATGATTATTCAAAAGGTCTGGCTGTTCACGTGCAATGGTCTTAGCGTGTCTAGCAATTATTTTACTTTAGTAAGATGTTGTGTATATACTTAGCAGGGCACACAGCACATTTCCATAATTGTTAGACGTCATTAATGTGAACTACACTGTTAAGAGCCCCACTTAAAGGTTTACCAGCTCTTTGCTAATGCATACATATTTCCATTAAATAGCTCTATGCAAAATATGAATATTTATTCTTGGGAAATATGTTATCTCTTGGTTTTACTGAAATGTTCTCTTCCCCTTTGCCTTCCAGCGCAAGCGGCTTGCATCAAATTACCTGAACAACCCACTTTTCCTACGAGGTAAAACACACTTCACTTGTGATCATGATAGGGGCCCATAGTGAGACTGGCACAATTATGCACCGACTAACCCAATAAAACTAGCTAATTTCCTTCCTAAGTGATACCAACACACAAGCACGCAGCAGTCTGCATTGTAAACAACATTTAGCTAGCACTTAAAACCGACAGTCAAGGAAAATAGTGTAATTGGGACGAGGTGTTATTCCGAATCCCAGTACTGGGGGTCTTGCTAAGAATTCAGCGCGAGACCTGGCTCTCCCAGCTTGTCTAATAACATTCTGTTGCCTGAAATGAGTTGCCTTCCCCAGAGCTTCCCGCATGGCTTTACCGCTAACACCTCCTGTCTAGCACTGTGTCTCAACCTGTTGGCGGCTACTAACCTATTCTCCGCTTCTCATCCACACGCTAGACACAGAGGATCTCTGCTGGAAGGTACGTACAAGCCTCAACACTGACAGTGCTGCCTTGTTTATCTGTGTGTGTGTGTGTGTGTGTGTGTGTGTGTGTTTGCTAGTGTTTAATATCAATACGTGTTTGTGTGTGCACGCTGTTGTTCGTAATGAAAATGCCGAAAATTCCCTCGCGTCGCAAAACAAGTAATTTGTTCTTTAATTACATTTTTTTGTGTTTCTGTGCAGCTACACAAGGGTACAGGCCTTAAAGAATAAAGAAAATGTATTACACACACCCGACGCAAGCTCGTATAGTGTAGGCATATTGCAACACTTCAACATGACAAGCTTCTGTGGAGATTTTCCCAAACTGGACCAATCCTGTAGCGGCTCTCATTATCGCCAGTAATGCGTCTCTCGTCCTGCGCAGCAGCTGTGACCGCTGCGTCTGTGCCTGTACCTCGGCTTAACTCGCCAACTCTGGTGCCTGGCCTCTGCCTATCGGTGTTTGGCTATCACGCCATTCCAAGGTGCCGTCCGTGCTAGTGGACGCCATGACGGACAAGATGGTTGTGTATGTGTGTGTATGGGGAGGAGGAACTTCAATCTAACTCGTCACCACCTGCATGAAAATGATCTCTCTCTCTCTCTCTCTCTCTCTCTCTCTCTCTCTCTCTCTCTCTCTCTCGATTAGAGTGCTGACATTTCCCTGACTGCCAGCATTACCACAGATATCAGGGAAACGATGGTCCCATTACTTTTTTCTTTTTTTTTCTTAAGTCCGGCGTTTCGCACTCCAAAACAAATCACTCACTCGCCATCTTGGCTGATATCAGGAAACCCTCAGGGTTCCTATCAGGGCCCGGCTGCTCCAAATCATACACAGAGCGCGTTGGCGCCGCCTGGCTTGTTAGAATTTAATTACGGAGATAAGATGAGAAGAGAGTCTCTACCCCCCTTTTCAGGGGATTATGCCGTTACTGGTAAACAGCGAGGCTGGCCGTCATAAGAAGGAGGGAACTCGAGGCACTTGTTGAAATAACAACAACACTTGACTGATGTGTGTGTGTGTGTGTGTTGTGTTGCCGGGCTGTGCAGGAGGACTTGGAGCATGATGACCACTGTGCCATCTGTAAGGAGGAGGGGGAACTCCAGCCGTGTCACAACTGCACCCGAGCCTTCCACCCCAACTGCCTGCAGCCTCCGCTCAAAACCCCACCCAGAGGGGTGTGGTACTGCCCCAAGTGCCAGAAGAAGGTATTGCAGCCTTCACATTTTCACCTGGTTAGGCCGCGTTCAGACGTAACTTCTTTTTTTGATTAAAAGCGCCGGGCTGGGCGTTTTTCATGCTGAAGGAAAAGCAGCTGAAATGGTTTTTACGGTTGTTATGGGAGACACCAGGTCTCACCACGCCGCTGGTCAACTGTCAAAAAGCGGAAGACGATGTTGAACTTTTCTCAACTGAAAAAGAAGCCCAGAGCTGCTGAGAAAAGCGACTGTGGCAGCGTTTTAAAAAACACAGTCTGCTGCATAGGGTTATAATGTGAAAAAGAGCAGCTTCCAAATAGAAGTTACATCTGAACGCGGCCTCACACCATATTGTACAATACTGTACGCTGTATACATACCAAATGTTTAAGTAGAGATGGGGTCTTTGATATGAATATGTACATAGCATACTGTATGTGTTTTTCAGGCTTATTTCTTTTCCACAATCTATTCCTAAATTACATCTTATACAAACAACAACAACACATAGTATGTAGTATGTACACATCAATACCTCTACCCTAAACACTCTATCTCCATTCCTTGACTTGACTTGATTCATTGACAATGCGAGTTGTGGCAGAATAGCTAGCTGCAGAAGAAAATTGCTATTTGCAGAAGCAAGGCTGAGAGTCTACCACTCTACGCATACAGTAGATTACTATTAAAAATGCTCTTATTGATTGTTTTGTACAAAACTGCATTTTAAAAACCACCCACACAACAAAACTATAACACTGACAGGTGAGGGGTCTGTACAGGTCTTAACAAACGGAAAGGGCACCTAACCTATTAATCCTACTGCCATCTTACTATTTTATCAAAGGTCCTGAACAAGGAGAACATGTCATGGCCGCAGAACTTCGTCCAGTCCTATGTTACACACAAGACAGGTGAGAATGCTGTTGTCTGAACATGGGGCTTGGAGGCTGCTGTCAGGAGGAATAAACTAAAATATACAGTATATTTATTGTTAGAATAATTATAAAAAAAATATATGTTATGTTTTAAATTGAGATTTAAATACAAATGTTAATCTTGTTTTACTCTCTTAAATAAAATGTGAACACTAGATGGTGTTTATGGTTATTTATTTATTTATGCTAGTTATGCTGATGGGTCTGTTGTGCGTGTGTGTGCGTGTGTGTGCACGTGCGTGTGCGTGCAGTGCGACAGGAAGAAAAGAGACGGCTGATGAGGAGGAACGTGGAGCTGAAGAATGAGTGCGCCCACTTAGAGGGGCAGGACAAGAGACTCAACCAGAACCTCACGGTAGGCTGTTAGATTAGCCGAATCATTTTACTGCGTTGCTATGCTATTCTCACCTCCACTTAAATGACCTTTAGGGATGGGTTGAGTGTGAGCATCTTAAACGCTGTTAAAAGAGTCAGGAACTCCATGGGAAAAAGTTTGTAACGGCAAATATGGAGGTTGGAAGAAAAGCCGAAATTTCACCTGTGTAGCCAAATGTGTGGTTGCACTGATGCATGCGTAGCAGAAAAAAGTGGGGGAAAGAAAAACTTGAATTTTGGGGCAAAATCCTGAGACGTTCTAAGGCAGGGTTTTGTTACTCAGATTGGCTTTGCCACCATTGAAAGTGCAGTTATGGTTCTCTCCCTATTCATTTAGATACGGCCTTCCTAGGAGGTGTTAACAAGATGGCTGCCTACAATATAAGGTCTTTGTTTAAATGACTGACTAACCCATGGTCTCTTTCTCCTCCCAGCAATGTATGGACGTCAGGGAGCGTCTGTTGGGCCAGCAGAGTGACACACAGACCTCCCTGGATCGCCTCAAAGGCCTGATCAGGCTGATCCAGCGTGACCAGATGATCCAGGTCACCATGACGACCACCACCACGGCGGGGGCCTCCCTGCTCTCCCTGCCCTGGATCAAGCCCACTAACGCGGCTGCCGGCAGCGCCACACCCTCCCCCTGTGGACCCTCGCCCTCCCCGGTCTTGCAAATGGCCCAGCCACAAGCCCAGGGCAATAACTAGCTCCAGGGGGGCCCCCTCCCCTCTCTCCCCCCCCTTCCCCCCTTCCCCTGAACCCGCCGCTGGTCGCCCTCACCTAGACACTCAAGAGGGCAGCTTTTATTTTTGTTTCTGGTGGTGACTTGTCCGAAATACCATTGAAATACCATTGAATAATGTCCTAACCATTGTTTTTACAAGAGCTGTCGTTGGATAAAAGCAACAAAAACTAGGACAAAAAGAGCCTATATCCTCCACTCGGTTCATGACAAGTATTTTGTAAAGGAGACACCTACAGTGCTTACGAGATTTATTTCTTTTTTTTTTGTATTTATCAATGTTCTTGGCCTTAATGTATTTATTACAAAAAAAGTTATAGAGTACAGCGCTGCCACAGAAATATGGAGAAAGTATTCCACGTGGCCCAAAAGATATTTCCTTTCTTTAAAAAAAACTATACAAAAAAGAAGAAAAAAAGGTACAATTATTGTTCTGCATATAGTGAGAGAGAACATTAGAGTAGTTGTAGTTACATAAACAATGGTGTAATAAACCTGGGAGGACTGTACATTGTTATATCTGAGTAGATGTTTGCTCTCATTCGCCTATGAACAATGTTTGCCATAATAATTCAGGTGAAAGAGGGGAGAGGGAAATGTTTTCATCGTGTATGTACGTAAAACGCATACGAGCCTTCAAACAACAGAGAATAACTTTTTTTCAGTATTAATATAGTTAAGTCAGAGGAAAAAAGTATTTAAGATACAGTAAGTACAGAAATTAGCATTTCTAGCGGAGATTTTAGTATTTTCATGCTGACGCCTGTTGATAAATGTACGTTGGGAGTATTCAAGGGGATCATTGTACATATGTTGTATTATTATTGCAGGGTTTTTTTCTCTCAACTTTACTGGATTATGAATTATCTAGCCCAAGATGTTCCTTTTCTCGCCGTTGCACTCAAAAATGGACATTTCAATAAGGACCATCCGAGTTTGTGTAAATGTGGAATTTATCCCATTTATCCCATTTCCTTCTACCCTTTACCAGTATAGAAAATATGCCAAAAAAAACTTGTGTTTTTGTACTGGGAACACTTAATATCAATAACCTCTGTAGTGCTTTTCCTGCCTTTTTTATTTTTAATATATTTGGCTTTTCCGTTTTTTATTTTTTACTCAATCGCATTGTTTCACAACTGAACATTTTACAGCCATGAGCCTGTTATATTCACTTTGTTTATGGAATTATGTTAAGACAGTACAAATGAACACTGCCTCAAGTAGTTTAATCCAGGGTTTCTTAGTTGTATCATTTTATAGGTTATTGTCAACCACAAACTGGATCATCTGCAACAGTTAGTGTGTGTGTGTGTGTGCGTGTGCGTGCATATGTATGTATGGACCAGGTAGGAAAAGATGGCACTCTCTAGGACGTTTAGCATTTCTGGGCTGCCCTGTTTCCCAAACCTAGATGTTGGTATCTTGCTCTACTTGGTGTTTAACATATAGCTTGTCTTCCTGCTGGTCCAGAAAGGTTCTGAAACACAAAACCTTGTGATTTTTATTTGTTTTATGATATCATGTTTAGAGTCGCGTATCAAATACTTAGTTGCAGGAAGCTACATTGCAACCTAAAAATGCACAAACGTGAACAAACGTAACATTAATTTAAAGAAAAACAAATGCCTTTATCATAGGGAATGGAGTTGGCGTGCTTGACGGTCACCATTCATACTACGATGTACCATTATCATAAAACAATATGGCTGCCATCAAACTGAATGACAAAAGGGTAAATGTCAGTGAAAGCACTAACATTTATCAATGCCAAGGCTGTAGGCTCGGGGTTAGGGCTATGAAGAATCTTAACAGATAGCCGTCAAGCAATATAATTTTGAACCATTCAGTAGCAATGTAAATGAATATGTTCTACTCTCGCTGAGGAAAAGTCGTCTTTTTTAAAATCTTTTTCTTGGAAAGAGAGCAGTCACCCAGGTGATTTAAACTCTGGACTGAATTACTGTATATACACTGTAAAACACTTTTCATAGCCATGAATTGACACAAATTCTCATAAAACAATGAACAAAAATAAAAATAAAAGGCGCTTGTCAAATTGTGTACATTACTAATTAGATAGATATTTATCATTAACACTTTTGCATTTGCCTTATTTTATCTTTAAAAAGTTAACAAACAATGGTTGATTATTATGAAATGGAAACTTTGACGGCCATTTTGATTTGGCACTGCCACAAGGATTATACCAATCTGGTCTATTTTGGAGGGAGAACATTCATACTGAACCTCACAAAGGGCCCTCATGCAGCTACTGGTGGTAGAATGTACACTATGTGATGCATATCATGCACTCTGCTTGCACGGCCCATGGGAACCAGAGTTTATAGGACACTGCGTAGTGTCTGGGAGAGCTGGTCCAAATGGAATTAGATTCCAGGATGGATGAGGTGGATAAGAGATTGGATCAGTGCTCCGTATTGCATCAACGGTACACCCGCCGTCCATTTGCCCTCCCACCTACATCTTCACCACCACCCCCCACCCCCCCCTGCCCAAAGGCATTTGTCACAGCCTCTCGTCACCCATTTCCAGAATCTTCTCCGGGAGAAACTGTGCAGTACTTACTGAAACAGATCTATTTTAATAAACAATGACAACATTTGAACAAATGAAGAAAAGAAAAATAAGAATTTAACATGTTTTTAATATTCTTTTATCAAGGAACAAAAAAACAAAAGAAAAAACATTAGATTTTTCTATTGTTTTGCCAGTTATGCATTATTTCTTAGCTTACAATGTTTAACGTATTATTTTATCACAAAACTGAAAACGCACACCTTGTGTAAAGAGGTGCTGGCTGGTAAATGACAAGGAAAATTGAGAGGAACGTATTATTTTGATATGAGGAGCTGGTCGAGGTTTGAGGACAAGACAACACAGTGGATTTAGATGAAAAATGTCTGTTGGCTGTTGAAGTAGTTTTATTTCTTTGTCATTAATAAAGGGACTGTCCAGTGGATAGCGTGTATAGGAAAGTGTTTGTCTTAAATATGCCAATGTAGTTTTTTCCTTTCTGATGCATTAAAAGTTGATTGATGGAAGTTGGTAAATGGTAAAGAGTAGTCTCACTTTTTTGTACCAAGTTCTTATGAAAAATTGAATCATTAATAAACAAAAGTCAAGAACAAATATTGCATGAGTGTTTTTCTCTATGTTTATGATACAAGGACTGCGGAACATACCGTAACAGATTTAGTACGCTATGATTTTACTCATATAAATACACCAAATGTTCTGATCAAATTGTGTTTAAGCACCTGCTGTAGGTATGTTAACCAACATAAAAAATATATAAATCATCAGTGAAAAGCAATATTTATACATTCTTTGCTGCCAAGTGGATCTCAGCATATTATTCTTGGAAAACTAACAACTACATAACTGTTATGTGTCAGAAGGGTTATTGGTGTGACCTATTATTATTCAACAATGAGCCACCCCAACACACACACAATACAGTAGCACCACTATACTTAAGAGGGAGTTTGTTTTACAAGTACATTCTTTCCTATTGTCACATAATAATGTTTATGAGTCCCGAAAAATGAAAACCAGTGTTACCAGCGACCAGTGAACCAGTGATCTGGTAACAAAGAGTTGCCAGGCAACAGGTGTGTTAAGGAGGCTTTAGTAGCTTTGGCCTTCTCAGCATTCGAAACCAGAACGTCGTCATAGCGTGTGTGTGTGTGTGTGTGTGGGGGGGGGGGTCCCGGGTCAGGGCAACACCTGGCTGGCCGGGCACCGGGAGCCGAACACAGCAGCATAGTGCTCGATGAGCAGCTCTGTGAAGACGTTGATGGGTGTCAGGGCGCTCAGCGACACAGAGCCCTGCAGGGGGCGCACCAGGTTCACGCCGAACACACAGGCCAGGTTGGATGGGCTCATCTTGTTCACTATGCTCTCCTGGGACACCTGCACAGGTGCCACACAATGATGATTAGCTATACAGTAGGATTTTAGGATCATCATAGAGAGCCTAAGTCACTGCCGCATTATGGGAAAAATAATCGAAAAATGTTTTGATCCCGTTTAATTTGTGACATGATGACACATACTGTATGATGTTTGTCTATTTAAAAAAACAAAATATTGAGTAAAGAAAGTAGCAGGTTGTCATACATTTTGTTAAAGTAAGACTGTGAAAATACTTAATTAATACAAACCCATAAGTGACGTCATGAAGTTCTCGCGCCACAAATATCTCACGAATAAAGCATTGTTTTGGTGATGTATATTGTGTGAGACAAAAGCAGTAGTTCACTGAGCAGTTACACACAAAACTAAATACTACTTGTATTTCAACGTTGAATTGATCAATTATCTTTAAAATAGACAAACATCATTCGTGTACTTTGTGACACAATTCAAATTCAAATGTGTCTACAGTACCATACATGCTTTTTTCCAAACAAGGTCCAGGACTTCCTGGACTCCAGGACAAGTCACTTCCAGGTCGAGGAAATGACTTAGGCTCTCTTTTACACCCAAATAACACTAGCCTGGTGCAACCAGACCTGCCATTCACTTTGTGTAAAGGGTCTAGACACGCTCCATTGTACTTGTCAATCCAATGGGTGTATAACTCGGGTTCAATATGAAACTATTGGGAAGACTTTCAAGAATTAGCGTATATACAACTGTTTGCATTGCTTCATCTAGCTCTAACACCATTTAGAAAACACATGCTTGACGTACAGTAATTGTCATCACACTTACAGTAGCCACCCCCACTGGTCTCTGATTGGTCCGCCATCCAGGGAGGCCGTGCAAACGCTAAAACGAACAAGGCTTCTAGACTATAATCTCAGCGAATATTGCTAAAAGCAAAAGTCTGGTGGACTGACTGGCTTTACAAATAAATAAAGGATATACATTAGCTTAGTGAAAAGCATTTTAATAATAGGGTACTATAATATAGATCTTGCCACTAGAAGGCGCTGCACAGGGTTTATCAAAACAAACTATATAGGGTTATCCCACCGCCATTTTCATCTATGTATCACTGTTATTACCAACATTTTCCTTAAGGGCGTGTACATGGTCTAAACATGTACTTTCGATTTGAAACTGTACACACTGTACAACACACAGTAGTGTGGTAGTTATTGTATAAGCTCCGGGGTATTGACTAGAAAGAACTTGACACACTGCAGATTAACTGGTGCCTTACAGTTTCAGTGTGTGTCAGGTTATCTGAGGGAAGCCAAGGTGGCCGACATGCAAATAGAACAGAAGAAGGGCAAGAGTGTTGGCAAAGCATTGGCCCACAGCAGGTACACAGATGTGAACCCTCTCTCTCTCTCTCTCATCCTCTCTGAAGAGGGCTCTGAATAATTATGCACAGTTTGCCCTGATTAAACAGTCACTTGTCAATGTGACTAATGGCACCCATGAGAATCTCCGGGGTGTGTGTGGGGGACATTATACCGAGGCTCTGCATTGATCTAACACAAGGAGGTCAGAGCTGCCTCACAAACGCTGAATGTACATTGCATCGCTATCCTTTTCCTGATGCTGAGCGTGCGGTACATTCAGCCAGAAGTATGAAGCATGGAGAACCCGTATCACTGGAAGCGCAGACAGCCAACCAGGCAGAGAAAGCTACACGGCTACAGCTATCAAGTTGTTGCTATTTTGGATGTGTGTATTCTTGTTGTAGATGCCGCTTGTCAACATTACAGTCCTGTGTAGCGTCAAATGCAAAAGGTGTTTGCTCAAGGGCGCTCAATCAGGTGATCCCGCGGGATGTTTTCATGAACGCTGGGTGAATATATAAACGCCGTGTGAGTGAAGTGAGGGGTCAGCTGACCCCAGAGGACCTACCGTGTGGAGGAAACACACCAGGTACTTCAGCACTATGTAGTTGTGTTCCGGCAGACGTTCAGCTATCCGTTTACACGCGGTCACGCGGAGACTGCTCTCCACCCCTGCGAGACGGGCAGGAAGACGCCGCGCGTTAACAGGCAGCCGCTTCCTGTCATGTCTAATCCTGTAGCGGCAGTGCTACGCTTTGTGCCAAATCAATAATCTGAAATATTCATAGAGTTACTGACTTGCACTCGTGCTTAAATGAAAGCCATTGGCTAAACAAAGCAGATACATACAAATGTAAAGAGCAGCGATGAAATGAAAATAGAACATTACAAAATTAATCATCTGTTAAACATAATAGGCAAATTAAACGGTTGACTGGACACACAGTACATAGATGGCTACCTCCTACATCAAAAACAAAAAGTAAAAACATCAGCTATAGAATATGAACTGTATTCACACTAGACAATGAGACAGTTAGTCTTTGGGTGAGTTCCATAAGGATGCTGGAGAACAGTTGGCCTTGCTCCGTTTGAATGCGTGCTGTCGGGAAGAGAAGGCTCCGCCAACCCCTCAACACGCCTTCGGAGGCCGCGCTCACCTCCACAGAGCACGGCTGCCATGCATGGCTATGCATGGCCAGCCCCATCTCCAACCGTCTTCATTATGTACTCACTGTGATCTATACAGCATGGAAATACCCCCCTCCTTCCCTGCGCACCCCCGCCACAAGCCTGTGATCATGTGTTAATTATTGATACAACCACTGGGGACAATATTACTTGGGTATAGCGAGTGAGAGGTGGGGTGGAGTTTGGGGAGGGGCTGTGTAGATAGTGGGGGGGATGATGATTCATATTCACTTCTATTGCCGGGGCTTTCATTTCAGATAATAACCCTGTGGCTGTCAAGCTGATTACAAGCACGGAAATGGGATTCCAGGCCGTTGAAACCCACCCCCTGGTGAACTAGGCCAGCAGTTGTCTCACTGACCAGCAGGGGGCCGTGAGCTACGTACTAATCTGCTATAGGTCCATGATGAATAGAACATATAGAAGCGGCTCCAGTCGAAAGCACCGGAGGAAAAGCGGAGTGTTACTCACGCAGGACGTCCAACACCTGCTCGTACAGGGCGAAGGTCAACAGGGGCTCCGGCAGCTCTCTGAGAAAGGCCTTGAGGATGACCGCGGGCACGTGAACGTCTCCGCGCTGGTCAAAATCCACCGGCTTCCCTGCGGGTGTCGGGGGAGAGATTGCAGAATGTTAATGACCCACAAACTGAAGAGCCCGTCTGGGCACTCTTGCAGGAAAGTGAAAAGAAATGTAATGGAATTTAAATGAAACCGTTACATTTATCTTAACAATACATACATACATTATACTACTACATTAAATAGAAATGACAAGCACCAAGTAATTTATTTTCACATTAGTTGACATGTTTTTTTTAAGAAATAATGAAAGTGTTCTCAGGTAATATGGACAGTACTTTCTATAATCCTGTAAATAAACTAGATATTTCATACTTACATACAGATTTGAATACACAGTAAAGGTGTGACACTCCTTTTTAAGAGCTACTGCAGATACATGTTGCTAGTTACATAAAGTACATCAATACCAACACAAGGAAAGTCAGCATGTCCTACAGTACACCCTCTAAGAACACAGACGATAAGCTATTGACCGCTTCATTTTCAAGATGTCAGCCGCACCCTCGTGAACCGCATGTGTCACAGTGGACGTAACATCGAAGTGACGGTGGTACCTCAGAGCGAGGCTGGCAGTCTAATGAGGTGGAAAGTTGAGCGAAACCCGCAGCGTCTCGATGTGTGGCACTACACGGGCAACAGGGGGAATGCCTTATGTCATCAGAGCCGCGGGAGATAAAGTTATATTGATTCCTGGTAGACTGATTTGTTTTGTTTTTTTAAAGCCCCTGCAAATGGGGCATGGAGACCCTACCCACCCTGGTTGTAGAGTTTCTGGATGTCCTTGATGATGTGAATACTGGCTGATCTCCTGAAGATGCCCTCTGTTTTGAGCCCTGGAGACATAATAGATAACAACTGAAAACTTGATACAAGACATCCAGTCACGACCTTCTAGCGGCTATCGTCAAAATAAATTAACTTTGAAATGAACTGAAATTGAACATTTACTAAAAATACATTTTTTAGAGGTGTTTATACCAATTTCAAATATCAGAGGGTAAAAGACCAACCTTGTTAATTGTAAATATTGTAAAAAATAAAATAAAAAATGTAAAATCAAGTTCAGACTAATAAGGTTTTCACTCAACATGGCAAATATAGAGGAATTTAAAAAAGTACCCTCCAGGATTAACAATTAACAATTTTGTAATAATGGTTTCCACATGGGACATGAGGTAGAAAGGATGGTAGAAAGTGGCCTTTAAAGGGTTAAGACTATATTTGTTTCAGCATTCCGTAGGCTGACAGAATCACAGCTGCATTCACTTCAATCACAGCTACATTGCCTCCAGCCACTTCAGACAGTGAAACCCACCTTTGTTTTTAAGATAGGTCACCGTCTGGGAAATCACAGGAGGTATCAGCTCTCCCTTGTTCTTCTCTCGAAGGCTGCGGAGATATGGCGTTTCATTTAACCTAAGGTAAACGTGATGCTTATCTCGCTTAGTCTTGAAGTAGGTGAAACATTCGTGTGTTGCGTTTCATCACCAATACGGTTCACAAACTCATTCATTTCTTCGATTTCAGACGTAGCACATTCTACTGCTGGAGTGTTCCTGGTTTTAAATAAAAATGAGAATAAAATAATACCCACTACTGCAGACTGACACCAAACTGCTGGGTGGGTAGTGGGGGTCTAGTTGGAGGGGTTTTCACAGAGGGAGAGAGGCCTCCTTTCTGCTTGTTTGCCGCTTGTAGTCTTTCATCATGCCTGTGGAACATAAACACAGCGGACCTCCGTTCATTTCATTTCTGCATAATAAAATGCAAATGAAGATATGACCTCATCAAAACAAAACTGTCTTCATTATCTAGCTAGTGGGAGGCAGTGGGAGATGCTCAGAGAAACAAATGGAATTAATAAACACTTGTATTAATAGAGAGCTTTGGAGAAATGTTAGCCACGCATGATAACGCCAAATAATGTAAGCCTGTTAAAAAAAAAGCTGTTCCTGTAGATCCGTTATGGGTTCTTCACTGGGATAGTGATAATCATTATTTGACAAGATATTAAAACTAAAATAATAAAACCTAAAAAGAATACTAATAAAACACCACCTCCAAACAAAATACTAAAGAATCCAACCAATAATAACAAACTACCCCTACACATGATTTTAAGGTTACCTGCAAAAACCTTTTCAAGGGACTGTGTTATAAACAATATAGTTTAGGTACTATAGGATTAAAAACTAGTAAGCACCTGAGCACTTCAGGGGGAATGATGAGCTGGTCGTAGTTGAGGTGGTCTCTTAGCTCATCCAGGTAGTTCACGTACGTTAGTTTCTTTCCAAACTTGTGACTGTCAGGGAAACATTGGCACATCCTCAGAATGCACACAACTAAACATGGAACCATGGTCAACCCTGGACAGGTCTCCTCTCCCCTTACCTGATAAGGGGTTTGAATATGTTCCAGACTATTCTAATAAAGTTGGTGGGATGGACCACATACAGCACTTTAAGATTCTTCTTGTATCTGGAACAAAACACAGATGGCCGTCAAAATAGGTGGCCGGGCATGAGGCTCTCTGCAATAGCCTTGTCCGACCATAGGGGGAGCTGCCCCTGCCAACAGACAAACAAAGACAACATAAAAATGTACATCACACATAGGGCCAGATTTCATAAAGGTTTGTGTGAGTAAAAACGTGTGCAAACATGATAGCACTCACAAATAACAATTAGGCTGATCTACTACCTTTGTACTTGGAGGATGACGTCTGTCAAAAGTGCAAAGATAGCACATATTGTTCATTTGTACGTTTGCAATTTGGGGTGTTTCAATGTTAACCGCCAGGTTGGCTCTGGTTGGGACTGAGATACATTGTTTTCCTTAGAATAATGTAGTACACCTGCATGAAAAACGTTTAATATCTGCTTCCCAGCACTATACTGCAGGTTTACTGTCGGGATGAAATGTGTGTGTGTGTGTGTGTGTGTGTGTGTGTGTGTGTGTGTGTGTGTGTAGTTGTGTTGGTGGATGGGTGGGGGGTGTAGGTGTGAGTTGTTATTGGGGACAAAAGTTAAATCGTTTTGAGTTAACTATAGTCTACCTTAAACAACAACAATATATTCATCTAATATATGGGGTCACAGACCCCAAACATGAGGGTTAAGTCTTGCCGTCTTGCACTGGTTGTCATTTACGCAAAAAATCTAGTTGATCACATGTAATACGTATTAAAATAACACGTGCAATATCATACAAGGCCCACGCAATTTAGCACACATTATTTGTGATAATAGTAAATCCGGCCCATAGTTCACATTCCCTAGTCACGTTGTAGCCAATTTATTAAAAGTGTAGTCAGTTGAATCAAATGCACACATTTGATTAAACAAACAAACAAAAAAATAACAGAACAGTGTAATTTGTGTAAAGTGAATGTCTGGGCCTACTAACTTTCTGTCAAACTCATTGTAGGCATCTCTTAACCATCGTAGAGAAGGCTTGTTGTTGCTCCTGAGACCGTAATGAAAGTAAATGATGGTGTAGTCCATTTCTACATATTGATCCAATGTGTATTTTATATACCTGGAATAGAGCCACATGGGTAAGCATTAGCAAGACCTGTACAAAACATTTGAATATTATTACAATTACTAATTAAATTGTGGACTAACTTAATAGTATTTTATTTAACTTTGAGTCTGATGATTATATTCCAATCTACTTACTCCAGCAGGCGATGGTGGTTAAGCTGGTGAGACGGAGGCATGCAACAGCTACTGAAAATTATCAACTTCCTGCCATAATTGTCGTCCCCTGGGGAGAACACAGACAGACAGGCAGGCCGGCAAGCCAGGCATCAGCGATGGCGCACTTCAAAAGCCAAAGCCATCTCACACCACCATCTGCTCTAGCAACCAGTCCTAATGCTGTTGTGGTTCAAACAGGTGACTCGTCTCTAACGGAATGACATGTAATTTGTTTAGAACCCATGTTCCCCATGTTTCCTGCAACATACTGCATCTGTCACTATGTTAGTCAATTATTATTATTAATAATTATTATATGATATTTGCAATATGAGAAGAAATATGTAATTTTGTTCACCAAATGTATCCTTTTTTTCCAGAACATTCTATCTTAAAGGCACACCGGCAGCGTAAATATGCGTGGAGAACAACTGCCTTTTGATATGAAAAGGTTTAACAGAGAAAAGAAAATGTTTAATGCAAAAAAGAAGCTGAGGTTTTGAGATAAAGACTTTCAATGAAATGTTTGGAGGCAGCATGCCTCAAGTCTCCTCAAACAATGTTAATGCATTATTATGGGTGGAATTGTTGAGTGGGAAAGATAACAATGAAGCCTTTCCTGTTTTTAGAACAAATAGTCTGTTTTCCAGTTAAAATTGGCATCCGGTAAGATTTTACCAGGGTCAGTACGTGTGGGATTTTTCTACCTAAGGCCTGAATTTCATTATTTCCAATAAAAACAACAATGCTGATAGAGCAAAACATAATTCACGCATTGGAACAAACACATCTCGTATACAGATCTGTAAGGCACTGAGCTGAGGAGTTTTAAAATATTTTTACAAAATTCTCAGAGCGGGCTTCTGTTTCATGTGAACACTCCACTGTAAACGTGTACCCCGAGCAAAGCACTTAACTTCTCACCAGTGGAGCTGACCACGTTAACATTTAGTAAAAGCATACAGAAGAACACTTGGCCTACTTAAAGGCAGGGTCATTCTTGCTAACTTCAAATAACTCAAATCAAAGCAGTATCGCTCCGCGGTCCTCCGCGGCGGATCACACGTCGGAATGCATTATGAAGGCTTTGTTGATACGAGCATTGTGCGCCACTTTCTTTATGCTCCAATTTTCGGAGCCAAGGCTGTGTAGAAGTACCGGATTCTTGTTTCAACACACACAGAGAACGGTAAGATAGTGAAATGCGAGGAGATATTTGTTGAATTTGACAAAAAGTGTATTAGCTTGGCTTGCAATAGCTGACTATACCTTTAACTAAAAGGCAGGAAAATACGTGTGTATGGAAGGCAGACAAGCACCTGTGACCTGCAGGATACCATGGCGGGCCACATCATAATATGGGTGGGAGGTGTCTGGGTTGAAGGTGACACTGGTTGGCAATGGCAACGGTGGGAAACGACCGTCCATACAATCCTTATCATTCTCTTCTTCCTCTAGCTCCTTCAGAAGTTCTGTTTGAAGAGTTAACGGAGTCAGGTTAAGACAACCACATATTGTCTGACTGACTTACAGTCTATGACGGTCTGAGGCAGCTATCTAATACAGTGAGACGTAGTGAAACAATCACAGAACATCATCACGGAATATCATCAAATCAAATTCAATAGAACACCATCCATCATTTCCTGGAACCTACTCATCCAAAGTTTATTTTGTGTGTGTGTGTGTGTGTGTGTGTGTGTGCGCATTTACATCTTCAAAAAACACAGAAACTAGAGAGATTTTCCGGTGTAATCTGCGGCTTTGATCTCTGTTTATCTTCCATTACTCCCGGAAGCGTTCTATAAATATGTCTGTCTGAGAGAACAGGGAAATGCCTGTAGCTGTTTAAATTGGCTGGACAAAGGACATATACCTGTTTATTGGTTGCCTATACAGTGACTAGAAAGTAAATGGATTTTGGTATTAAGAATTAGTACCAAGCCATAAAAGATACACGCCTTGATTTGTGTCCAGAACCATCCTTGTGGTTTAAACCAGTGTTCTTTCCATATATACATACTGTACATACATGCCTCCTACAACAGATTGCTGAAAAGCACAAATGTGGGGTATACGATAACACAATTGAGGAGCACCCCTTTAAAATAACCCATACCATTCTCCCTTCTACAGTAGCTGAGTTCCATTTAATTTGGTGGTTATAATATAAACATGCCCTAACTTGATGGGCTAATGACTATATGAGTGGAAGTGGCAGGATATAGGACAAAGATGGTTGGTTGCATATGGAACGGTGGCCAGCCAGTAGCACTGTGCAGCTACGTAAATATCACTCTACGACACCTAAAGGACGCATGCTAGAGCCCATTGGGTTTCATCGTGTCTGGTAGGGCATCCACTCTCTGAATGAAAAAAAACGAGGTTCGCGTCCCGTCGACGGACTCTGTCACACAAACCTGAAATGATGTCACGCACAGCTGGGTTCAAATCCATTTAATTACACAATGTTTGCTGACATACAGTCATTTCCCGACTATTAACGGCACCATATATTAACCGCAGGTCAGTATTTTACGTAATTTTTTGGAAAAAACGTGTATTAACCGCAATTTATTCAATGTTACGTTATCGGGTTGAAGGCATTTTTACGTTAAAAAAAATTCAACAAAAAAAGTCGGACACCAACCACTTCAATATACTGGTATGGTATAAATATAACAGTGTGGACAGCTTTCATTGGATTTGATTTAATGTTGTACATGTTACCGCACATACTCTCACCGATCCGAAGCCGGCAAGACTGTAAACAGTTGGACATATATCTGCTTATTGGAATGTAGCCTACAAAGTGGTAGCCTACTGTATGCTTTGTAGTAATATTAGTAAGATTTGTTTGTGGGCCATCATTGAAACCCATGGAAAATATTTGGAGTGCGATTTATTCAAGAACACGTGGCCACCCGTCTCCGAGATACAATCGGATATAATATATTAACTTTTGACGTGGCTGAGCTGTTCTCGTGGTTACCTCAAAACCAGATGCATCGCTTCTGTGACTCTGCAGTATATTTTTGCCTTTCATGCGGGCAGGATGGAGAGCGAGATGCCAATTCCCATGTGAAAAGCCATGTAAGATTGTCCTATTACCATAGCAAATCATATAAAAAATAAAATAGCCCAATGCGAGAAACAAAATGTAACCTTGTGCATAGACTGCACATGTTAAACGCAGAGCGGTTTTTAGTAAGGGAGCTTTATTGGAAGAGCCATTGATATATTGCTAAATCTGAGACCATGGTTCTCAGAAGGAAACCGATGGAGTGCCTACTCCGGGTAGGGAATGAGTCCTTACTCCAAGTGAAGGAGTTCAAGTACCTCGGGGTCTTGTTCGTGAGTGAGGGGACATTGGAGCGGGAGATTGGCCAGAGAATCAGAGCAGTATTACAATCCCTTTACCGCACCGTTGTGACGAAAAGTCACAAAAGATAGAAAATCTATCGGGCAATTTTCATTCCTAACCTAACCTATGGTCATGAAGGGTGGGTCATTACCGAAATAACTAGATCACTGAAAGGTGCCAGTTGAGGTGGTACCCTGGGCGCCTCCCTAGGGAGGTGTTCCAGGCACGTCCAGCTGGGAGGAGGCCTCTGGGAAGGTAGGTGGAGAGATTATATCTCCACATTGACCTGGCTGGGAGCACCTCAGGATCCCCCAGTCAGTGCTGGTTGATGTGCCTCGGGAAAGAGAAGTTTGGGGTCCCTCACTGGAGTTGCTGCCCCTGCGACAAGACTACGGAGAGGCGGATGAGGATGGATGGATGGACACGTGATCATGGTATTTTATAGCTTGCTTGAAAGTGAGCGGTCACTGTTCGGCTTTTTAACCTATTGTGACAGGCAGTTATGCGGATGTTGTCCGAGATCTCAAATTAACAAGTCACCGTCACGGGGGCCTCCAGACAACAATTACAAGCTCAGATGGTTTTATCTTGAAAATGACCGTCCTTCTGCAAGCTTGCCAGGCTAAAAATAGCACTGCGAAGCTGAGATGTGGCACAGAACACTTGACTGAGGTTTAGAGGAACTAAGACCTCATTTGTTATTTGTTCACCTGAGTGGGTAATTTTCTCTCATCAAATGCCAAGCTCTGCTGACTAACAGAACAAAACCAATAGACGGGCAAATACTGAATTAGTAGGCTTTACATAAAATAGTATATATATATTTGTATGTCCAATAGCAATAAGTCATGTCTTTATGTTGTTTTATCTTCATGTATAACGTCAATCAACGGTAACAATGTCCTCCGTGTTTTACTACATCATGACAGCATGTCATTCGCTTTCCAGTTTCATGTGGTACAGTACAGTGTAACAGTAGCTTACCTATTTCTGCTAGCTGGTCCGGATCACTTGTCATTGCTGATGGGTTTTTACTTTAGCCTCTTAATGGCAAGGACAGGAGAAAAATGAACAGTGTTAATAGCTGTGATAATTTAGTTGGCCTAAGTACTTTGGTAATGGCAATGTAAAACGTGTGAGATATAACAGAAATTAGTTTTAATTGGATAAAGAAAAGGTAAATACCAAATGGACCTTTCTGAAAACAAGTGTTTGAAAATAATCATTTTCATAAATTCAACACCTTAATTTTACCTAAGCAAAAGTAAAGCTGCCCTATTGAAACTATTATCTGCCTGCATGTTACAAGGCAAATCAACATTGGTAGCAGTGTCTTAAGTAGCTAGACTTTACTTACCAGTAATATATTAATATGTTATAATATATTATAGAATAGGCTATATGCTGGCTACACAGGTTGTCAATTTTCAGAATGGGCGATACAGGATAGTGATTGCGAAAGTAATGCAGTAATGTAACTAGTAACGTAACTAATTACTTTTAATACACAGTAATACATAAAGTAATGTTACTACTTTTTGATGGCGTAATCAGTAAATAGTAACTTATTACTATTCCTGAGTTACTTTCCCAACATTTTGCAGGACTCAAGGAGGCTGTTTAATGTTTAAAATAGACAGCGTAGCCGTAACCTGAATCACAGGTTTATTCGCATTCAGGGTTTGCAAAAAAAAAAAAAAAGTATAAAAACACATAGTAGACTAGCACTGCTGTGTGCAAATATTTACATTAAATTGTGCAAACGACAAATGCAGTATATCGACCACCTTTAGAAACTTAGAATAGTTGGCTTAGAATAGAATGTGAAATCCCTAAACTGTTCCAAATGTAACTTTAAACTCTCGATGAAGCGACAGGTAAATCGCATTGTTAGAATTAACCAAAGTCTAATTTAGAGAACATATTTTAATTAATGTAACATGCCTGGTGGCAACATACTCACCTTTACTATAATGGCGTGACGCTGTACTTTATAAATCCATAGTATGACACTACCTGAATATTTTTTAACCTCAAAACTTCCTCAACCCGCTCTGTAGTTTCTCCTGCAACCCAATTACTGCGCATGCTCCGTACCAGTTAGAGAGAGTGTGTGTGTGTGTGTGTGTGTGTGTGTGTGTGTGTGTGTGTGTGTGTGCGTGTGTGTCTGTGTGCTTCCAAAGATAGATTCTCCGTCTTTTTCAAATAAAATCCTAATTTAAATCCAAATTTCACATAATGGCTATTGTGCTATATTAGATTATCAAATGTGTGTGCAGGTTACCTTGCACAAGGAAATATTTTTGATAGATTCAGCAGAACATTAATTCTTCTTTCTTACTTAATTAGGTAAATAGCACAATTGGGATTATACTTAATGTTATTAATGAGTGGAGCAAATTAATTTCCATTAAATTAATGTATTTTACTTATAATCTAGAATTTGTTATAATTTGAAATTTGTAGAAAATATAGGACATTTGAATACAATACATTTGCATAAACAATATAATGTCATAAAGTTTATAAATAGGCCTATGTGTCTCACATACATCTCATTGATCATTGAAGACTGCACACATTCATACTGTATGAGTTCACCTTGGTTTGCCTTTGACATTTGACATACCAAAACATATGGAGATACAGCTCATTGGGATTCAAAGGAACACTGCGTTCAGCTCAGACTAGAAGGCATTCATTCACAATCGTTCATGACAAGAATAAAAAATGGCATGTGCAAACCTTAGAGAAAGCCTGACATCTGCTGGTGAAACTGCACTGCACTGCTTCATATTATTTGCATGCTGCTTTTCGAGACCTAATGCTTGATAAGACCATTATATATATATAGGAGAGAGAGAGAGAGAGAGAGAGAGAGAGAGAGAGAGAGAGAGAGAGAGAGAGGTAGGCTAAGTACTTCTCATACTCAAAATACCAAAGACAGAATGGAATGCAAGTCAAACATAATAATCACATAGAGGAATTTAAGTTATTGGATAATGAAAGCTTTAAACCTAACCATATTAAAACCTATAAGACAGTAACAAGAAATACATCTTCAGTTGGCTGCGATAATATAATACAATATGATTTATACTGGATTTACTATATTTACTAATACAACATTTATTTTAAACAATAAACATACATTAAAGTTGTTTGATATACCTGGAAATATATCACTATAAGATTATGCAAATCCAACCCATGGGACCGTGTAACCAAATTTGGAACAGAATAATGATGAGCTCACAGACATAACACACTTGGCACCTCCGTTCAGTGTGCAGTTGCTGCTGACTGAGAATGGGGACTCTCTTCAGAGGACAGATTACAAACACCGAAAGCTTATACAGTTACTGGAGCTGAAAAGATGAGGAGGAGAAACAACCTTTTTGAGGGACAGGGGCTGGTCTTGGGCAGATGAAGATAGGAGTGACTATGGATGCGTTAAATGCATCTCAATATGCAATTTGGTTTATTTAATCATACCAGTGATCTCAAAACTTAAGCTAGTTGTATTAAATGAGCAACGCTTGAGGGTGTATTTGAGGAATATGCTGTATAGGAATTAACTAGGAATGAACTAGAAACTGAACATTACTTTTCGGGTTGATTATTTTCAAATGTTAAAGTGGTTCTATACACCTTTCAGCCACTAGTTGGCACACTATAAAAACACCAAAACAAATGCTCCTTGGGCCGCACACACACACACACACACACACAAGGGATGTGCGCAATTAGTCGGTTAAACGGTTCAATGTTGCCAGCCTCGCTAGTCGGCACCAGAAATACTAGAATACTAGTCAGTTAAACTTATTATTTGATTTTAGATTTTTGAAAGTAGTAGTGTTGGAATATGAGTGGTACATTTTCTTGTTTACTGGTTCAGTCAGTTTCTCTCTGTCTGCACTGGAAACGCTGTTGATGCTGTAAGTTGGGAGCACGTTGGATTCAACGCTTTCAGAGTGGCGAAACTTCGGGGAGAGACACTGCTTTTGCCATTTTACAAAAATGATAATATATATATTTTAGATAGGCTATAAGGAAGATGTGGAGAGAGGGAAAGCCTACCGGTGTTGATCCTGACTACTGTATGGAGAGACCGACATGCATATATTTAGCTTTATACTTAGCTTTATAGATGATACTGTTGTCTGAGTGTTTTCTTACTTTTAGACTAGTCGACTAGTCTAAGTTTAAATTTTAGTTTAAATGACTCGGAAATGAATCGTTAAGAACATCCTTAACACACACACACGCACACACGCACACACACACACACACACACACACACACACACACACACACACACACACACACACA